>CAJVGC010000508.1:50452921-50613366 GCA_910822075.1 Senecio squalidus
CAGAAACCCTAATGGACCCAAACCCACATATCGGGTTTGGGCTTATTATCTAATACTCCCCGGCAGTTCGAGCGGTGAAATCGCGAAAGCTCGAACTGGACAAAAAAATATTATTACGAAAATAAACATAAAATAAAACATAGATAATTGCTAATAAGACTCATTGCTTGCGGTGACGCATGTCGATGGATCGAAGTTGTGTTCGTTGCTTTTTCCGGTTTGCTTTTCTTCGGAATTTAATTACGAATTCACAGCCGCTAACGGCGTCAGCTAACTCCAAGCGGTTTGAAAATTATAAGCAAAACATTTTTTTTTCTTCAGATCTAAACCTGACACCTTGTATCGGAGCGTGACGGTGCGTCCGGTGGTCTTTTGCTGCGGTTCCGATATCTTTTCTTCGGAATTTAATTACGAAGCCAACGGCTCTGACCTCGTCAGTTAACTCCAAACGGTTTGGGAGTTATGACCAAAACAGTGATCAACTGAACTTCAAATCCGAATTTTTTTTTTTTTTTTTTTTTTAGGGTTTGGAACCTAGTCAAGCTAGGCGGCTCATCCCTACGCCGATTAGGCTTTGGAGAATGATAGAGACGCCGATTAGGGTTTGGAGAATGATAGAGACGGGATCAGACCCGCTCTGATACTATATTAGAATGATAAAACCCTCTCTTATTATTATCATAATCAAACATATATATAGTAATTCAATGGAAACCCTAATCAGATCAGAAACCCTAATGGACCCAAACCCACATATATAGTTTGGGCTTATTATCTATTACTTCGGTTTTCAATGGAAACATGAAGCTATTGGACTTATATGTTACTTTGCAGGCAAACAAAAATAGACTCCTTCTCTAAGGAAATTTTTGGGGACAAAATCATGAAAATGAAAAGAAAAAAAAACTGTTAGATTAAAATCAACAAAAACCCTAATCGTTTTCCATAGTAGTTTCATATGTAGTTCTTTGTCCTGTTTGGCATTAAACCCTCTACAACTTGTTCGTAGCCTTAAATACACCTTGGATACCCTAAACTATAAGCCTATAAATAAAATAAAATGAAGAGGATCGTTTATTTATAGTGAAAGTTATACTAAAGTTTGACAAAAAAGAATTAAGTACTATCTTTATTTGTTTGAAAGAAAAGGAAAGTATGATTTATTTATTTATTCAATGTAACACAAAGTTTGTCAAAAGCTTTCGATCAAGTAGCGGAATGGCGGTCCTCGATTATTCAAAAACTGCAACAAAATGTTAAAAGGAAAATAAATGCATACGGCACCAACTAGTAAAAATGTGCGAAAGTGATAGTTGGAAACCTATTGTTGACAAATTTCATAAAAAACTATCAACGTGGAAAGTTAAGTCCTTATCTTATGGCGGTCGTTTAACTGTTAGATGCATTTTAACGCATCTTTTTAACACGTTTAATTCTATTTATTCTTGAATTGACATAAATAAACACGCATATATATTGCATATTTGAGATTCTTAAATACATTTAGAATGCTTGATACTTCACCTATTTTATATGTATTTTTATAGGCACTAAAACGAGAGTCGAAATGGAGCGAACGGGAGTTGGAAATGCCTAAAAAAGACGACGAAAAGTTGTGCTCAAAAGATACCCGCCCGGGTCGAGTTTGGCTTTAAATGTCACACCCCGCTCAGGCGGAAACCCGAGGTGTACAAATGTAGGTATCAGAAAACAAAGATTACATCGAATAAAAACTACAACATTTCAAGTTTACATTAAATAAAGTTAGGAGTACAATAAATACATCATACATACAAATTGTTGACTTAAATAGAAACTAAACTACGTCTAGCTGAGTCTCTACGAAGTCCACACAAATAATAAAGAAACCGAACTACGTCTAGTCAAGTATCTTCGAAATCCTCAAAATCCATAACAAATAACGTACTCCATAATCGATGTAAAATCTCAATCTCCTGTAAAGCGTTAAAGTACGACGTCAACATAAAGTTGGTGAATTATTCGCAAAGTTAAGAAAACATTAAGTATAAAATCTTTTGACCCAAAGTTTAGAAAAGGTTTAGTAAATCATTAGTAAATGAACATATATATCTTGATTTAATACAAATAGCAATACGAATAATCCTTAGGATAGTAATAAGCACCTGAACCTAAACATAAAAGGCAACAACCCCCTTAGTGCGTTAAACTAAGTTTAGTCATGAAATAATAGTACGGTAATAACATCAGACCGCAAGGACCGCACACCGACAAAATCCCAATACGGCGATGAGGGTTTGTTAGACCCAAATAGATCTATATATATAACCGTTGGCTCAATAAGAGTTGGCAGGCGTGTAAACGGGGCCTTATACTACCACCAAGGCCGTATAAGTAAGGTAAAACGCTAAAACTAAGGCATCATAATCTAAATTGCATAAACAAGATATATAAAATTTAGTTAACGCTAATCATGCCCGAAGTAAAATTTATAAAGCGGTAAAAGGGCATCGAATAACTCACAGATCAGCAATTACTATGTCGGGTAGACACAAATAGGAGAATATGCTCCACTGCCTACGTGCCCTAGTATAAGACATCAAATAAGTCTAAGTATCTCGATAAGTCTAGTTGGGTTTAGCCTTGTATGATTTAACGTTATATTGTATAATTTATACTAAGTGTTCGAGTTAAAGGTAACGAACATAGAATAATAACATCTCGATTCATCGTGACGAATCTGAGTCAACGATATTCTGAGTCGAGGGCGACTAATAGAAGATATAAATAAGTGGTGACAATACTGCCAATTAAAAGATGACGATACTTCGAGTCGATAGTGACTAATGGAAGATATCATTTAATTCATGTCAATAATGACGATTTAAAGGGGTAGGATATTTCCGAGCCGGGAATGACTAACAGAAATATCGGTCGAAGGATGAACATCGACTAATAAGGGTTAGTCAACGTTTATCGAGTTTATAGTTTAAGGAAGGTTGACTTTAGTCAAAGTCAACTATGCACGATAAAGAGTCAAAGTCAACTAAAAAGTCAACACCTGACGAATTCGAATAACTTTTAAGTAAAATAATTTGAATTCTAAGTTATAAACATGTTTTAAATCAAAAGATAAGTTATTTAGTTATTATGTTTAGGATTACGGTCGGATATTGGAGAATAAGTGTATTTTATCGAAAATAAGCCTTTATAAAACCGTGCTAAAAAGTGTCACCTTTAAATTTATTATTAACATTTATGTCCAAGACATAAGTTTGATAACTTATAATAGTTTAAGTATATCTTTTAGTGTGTTTAAGTAAGATCAGATAAGCTAAAACGGTTAAATACCAAAACCCAAGGGTATGAATATCATTTTAAGAAGTTTAACGAGAGTTGACTTTAGTCAAAGTCAACTATACACGATAACGGGTCAACGTTGGCCAAAAATTCAACGTTTGAAGTATTTGACAGGAATATGCCATAAGAAGATGTTTCGAAGCCTTTTAAGTCAAAAGTTTTTTTCATAAAGTGTTAACGACAACAAAATACGTTTATTACAACAAATTCATGATTACGCTCGCTTTTTGGAAGAACGTATGTTTTATCGATGAGTTATGGGTTTTTTTTTTAACAAACCGTGTTAATAATGTCATATTCGAGATTATAATTATATTTCGAGTCCGAAATGTAAGTTTGATAAAGTATAATAATTTAAATATAGAATATAGTATGTATAATTAAGTTTTAGTAAGAATGAATGTTTTAAATAAAGAGGTTTAGAACGGAAATGCGAGAAAACGAGGAGAAGCAGGTCTTTCTTTTGTGCTGATGTTGTGTTGTTTTAAAGGATATATCGTCTTAAGTATAGTTAATAGTGTATATAAGTAGTTTTGAGTAAGCATGAAAGGTTACGAAGTAAAAACGAGAACAAATATGGACTGATAAGAAGTTGCGCCACGGATGGGGGGTGTTGCACCATCACGAACAGCAGCAACAGCTGCTGTTTCGTGGGTCAAAACAGCCCCGAAAAGTTGAGTTTTTTGGCAGATTTTAAAGGCTATAAACGTAGTATTTTAGGTCTAAAAGTGTCACGCTAAAGGGCTAGTTGCGCCATAGTTGTTGCGGTACAAAAGTGTTGCTGAAAGTGTTGTTGCTGAGGTGTTGCGGGTCAGCATATGTGTTACGGTTAAAGTGTTGCGGACCAAATGTGTTACGGATCGAGAAATGTCACGGACTGAGGTGTTGCAGACTAAAGAGCCACAGACCACATGTTGCGGACCATTTTTGCGCTATGGGTTGTTGCGCCACCATGTGGCTGTTGCGCCACTGGTGGTTTGTCACGCTGCCACGAACAGCAGCGATGGCTGCTGTTTCGTTTGGCCGAAAAGTCCCGAATGATGCAATTAAGTAGGTTTTAAAGACTAACACAATGTTGTTTAGGTTTAGAAACTTATGTTTATCTTTAAGGTCCAAAAACATATTCAAATCTGTAACTTTTGTTGAATTTAAATAGAAAATTTTGGGGTAAATCGTTATATAACATTTCCGGGTATAAAAGTTATAAATTCCAGCTTCTTTTTCCAGATTTATTTATGTTTAGGTTCTATTAGTTAGAACCCTAAAAGTAAACGAAAATGAAAGATTTAGGTGGAGAATGTTTACCAAATTGAAGGGAAACCGAGAGAGAAGATGAACAATCGACTTTGGCTTCGATTAGGAGTAATTTCTTGACGAAAATGGTGATTTTCGGAGGCCGAAAATCGGGATTTCGTTTGGGGGTTTTACAGAGAAAATATGGTGTCTTTGTGTTTGTGTGAAAGGATGAGAGGAAAGAAAACAGGGAGATGGTGGAAAATGACCCATTTGTGGCGAAGTGGGTGAGATCCTAATCTCACTCACAAAATGCCAACTCCCAAAATAACTATGGTCCCCATTTAACTCACAATGTTAAAAGGACGAAAATTGTAATATTTTTACCGTTAAGTCCCGTTAAATGACTAGTTTAGTAATAGGATTTTACGTAAGATGATTAACTTCGAAAAATGTATAAACGTTAATTTTAATCGTATACTTAAAGGCATAAAATTACCCAACTTATATTACGAGCATACTAAACTATACGACACTTAGGAATAAACTGTTTCCCTCACAGAGGGCCAGAAACCCAACTCTAAACCCGACTAAGTAAATAATGCATGAAAAAATAAAATCTCAAATAACAATAGGGTCAAAACATAAATAACGATAGACAAACAACAGATAGATAATTGAAATGATACCACAAAATACGCGGTTGTCACATTAAAGCTGACCCGCCCGAGCCAATGCTGGGAGAAACTTCGAAAACTCGTTGTTCAAATTCGATGAAACCCGTCGAGGCGTTTAGTGAAGCGAATCAACCCTCCAGAGCCTGGTATTTACTTCATGGATACCCGCACGGGTATGATGACCCGCTCGGGCCATGGATCACCCTAAAACCGACTCGTCTTTTAGGTATAATTTCGGATTTCGGTTATATTCGGTTTTCTACACGATTTAAACCGTATGATCATCATTTTTCATGATCTTTTCACCAAGGACAATGGTGGGAACAAAAAGGAAGAAAGCCTTAAGGTTTATATCATCATTTCGACATCGAATTCTTCGTTTGTAAGCATTTGAAACCCAAATTCATGTCTTGTTGTATGATTATTATTTCCATAGTTGGCTAATTTCTTAGATTTCGGTTCCAAACTAGACTTGATTATGTCATTTGATTAATGAAATTGATGTTTGTTTATGTTTATACAGTGATTGTGGTTTGTTAAACGGTTAATATTATTCTCGGCTTTGATTGATCATGTAGGTTGAGTTATTGATTAGTTATTGTCATATTTAGGTTGTGAAATCGTAATTGTTTATAATCTAATTAATAACAAGTAATAAAACGTTGTTTGCTCAATGTCAACCACAATCACACAATTGTTACATTTCCTAGATTTAGTGAAACAGTAATTGTTGTTTGGAAAGTTTACACAAAACGTTAACGCTATTATCGGTTCATTTCTAGAAGCTTCTTAGATTTGAATTCGAGAGTTAGATTTATATTGAAGAGCTTGTTTCGATTTAAATAAATTGTTAAACAAAAAGTGTTTAAGCTTGTTAACGTCTTTTAGTCCAAACTTGAATAGATATAAACTAAAAGCTTGTTTAAAACATCATTTCATGATTAAGCTAGTGACAGTTGTAAAAAGTCGAAAGTGAAACCGAATCGTTTTCCTATTATTGTTTCTTTGTTATTTTTTATTATGGCAATTAGATTAATTAATCTCAAATCAACACCCTCCTTTGTTACGTACTTTTAAATACTTGTTTTTGAAGACTTTAATATAAATATCTTTATCACGCGTCTCTTATATTCGACCCCTACTTATCACTGATTACGTTGTAGTATAATGTACGTGGGTAGAAATCACATTATTATCATTTGTAACCGGTGTGACAAACCAAGTTAACATTACCCCTTATTAAATATGTTTTGAGAGTCTTGGAACGTATTTTTCTCTATTTTCAAAACCCCTTCTAAGGTGTTAAAAGACCTAGAAGGTTGGAGAAGAAATCTTTTTTGGGGAGGCTCTATAGATGGGAAAAAAAATGTCTTAGATTGCTTGAAACAAATTGCTTTTTTCTAATTGAAATTGTGGGCTTGGTATTAGTAGTGTCCCTGATACAGTGATACTAATCTTGCCATGTTATCTAAATGGTGGCGGAGATTCCGGGTTGAACCTCAAGCCTTTGGTGCAAAATAATCATATCGTTGCATGGAGATTTTGGTTGCCTTTAACCGAACATTCAACCTGGCATCTCTTCGGGACCTTGGAAAATAATTATAAGCCTCCAAAATGTGATTGTAAACTGGACTTGGGCGGGTCAACTGGTCCAAAACTTAGCCAAACAGCCCAGTGGCCAACAGCAACCCATATGACCAAATTATTATGCACGTTGAAGGTGTTTCAATGTTCAAATAGTGGTGGATGTGGTCAGCTAATAAAAAGGAAGACTACCTAGTCTTTCTCCCACTATCAGCTTTGTTTTCATCTATTTTATTTAGTATTTTGTTTTCCCTATTTAAGAGGAGATAGCAGTAGAAGTATTTTATCATTTTTCAAGCATTGTAATTTCCAATTTAAGGAAGCGTTTTCTTTCATTAAAATCCTGAGTAATCTTATTCCCACTGTACCTTCTATTATATACCCGATCCACTCTGTTTAAACCAACAAGTGGTATCAGAGCTGGTTAATGTATGGTCAAGTGTATGCCAAAAACAACAATGCCGAGCTCAACATCTTCTAATGCCGATGCTCACAAAGACAAATTATTCAGTTTGGGCGTTAAAGATGAGAGTGAACTTGCAAGCACAAGGAGTGTGGGTTGCAACTCAAAGAGCAGATGGTGATGAACGACAAGATCGAATGGCTCTTGCGGCAATTTACCAAGCGGTTCCGGAGGATGTGTTGATGATGTTAGCCGAAAAAGACTCCGCTAAGGAAGCATGGGAGACACTTCGTATGATGAACATGGGAGCCGAACGGGTAAAGGAGTCTGATGTGTGGTATCTCGACAATGGTGCCAGCAACCACATGACCGGAGAGCATTCAAAGTTTCATGAGCTAGACGAAAGAGTATCGGGTCGAGTGAAGTTTGGGGATGGATCAACCGTAGCTATTATGGGGAAAGGATCAATTTTGTGTGATTGTAAAAATGGTGACCAACGACTTCTTAATGAGGTATATTTCATTCCAAAGTTAAAAAGCAACATTATTAGTCTTGGGCAAATGACAGAAGTGGGAAATCGGGTTGAGTTAGTTGGGTGTTTATTAAGAGTGTTTGACAGAAGCAACAAACTTCTTATGAGAGTGAATAGATCCCCGAGCCGTCTCTATAAAGTTTACTTAAAGACGGGTCGTTCGACTTGTCTTCTTGCAACACGTGAAGAACCCGCTTGGGTATGGCATTCAAGACTCGGGCATGTAAACTTTCACTCTTTAAAAAGACTAGTTTCAAAGGATATGGTGCTCGGTGTACCATTTATCAATCACCCAAACCAGGTGTGTGAAGGGTGTGTGCTAACGAAACAAGCTCGGACCCCTTTTCCTGATCAAGCAGTTTTTCGGGCTCAAAAACCGCTTCAACTTGTACACGCTGATTTGTGTGGTCCAATTACACCCACGACTAAAGGAGGGAGTAAGTATTTTCTCCTTTTGGTGGACGATTTTAGTCGATGGTCATGCGTTGATATGTTATCAGGTAAGTTTGAAGCTTTGGGTGCATTCAAAAGATACAAATCAATGATTGAAGCGAATTCTGGTTATAAGATAAAAACACTTAGTACGGATGGGGGGGGGGGGGGAGAATTTACTTCTAAAGAATTTGCAATATTCTGTGAAGAAAATGGTATATTAAGGCATTTAACAGCTCCGTATTCGCCGCAACAAAACGGAGTTGTAGAAATGCGAAATCGAACCATAGTGGAGATGGCAAGGAGCTTGCTAAAAGGAAGAAATGTACCAGCAGAGTTTTGGGGTGAAGCCGTTAGACATGCGGTTTATCTACTAAACCGTTTACCATCAAAGTCACTTCCTGACATAACCCCATATGAAGCTTGGTTTAGCAAAAAACCGAATCTTGAACATTTACGAGTTTTTGGTTGTGTTGTTTTTGCTAAACATGCAGGTGGTCATTTAAAGAAGCTTGATGACCGGAGTAAAAAGATGGTGTATTTTGGAGTTGAGGACGGAACAAAAGGTAATCGTTTATATGACCCGCAAGAACAGAAGTTACGGGTTAGTCGTGACGTCGTGTTTGATGAAAAAGAAGCGTGGATTTGGTGCAGCAATCAGGAGGAACAAAGTAATGTATCTACTGGTACCTTTACTATAATCCAACCACAACACGAAACACATGTAGAAACTCCACAAAACAGCCCCTAAATCACACCTAACCAACCCGCAAGCCCCGAAACGGAAGAAGTTAATTCTGGACAGCCCTTTGTTGATAATGTCCATTTCAATTCAGCCCTTAATAATAACGTTTCTGACCCGTTTTCATCACCCTCCACATATAGCAGCAGCTCCTCAAACAAGACGGGACCTAAGGGGTATCGTCCGTTGGCCGAAATATACGATGACGCTGAAATTGTGACGCTTGAACCTGAAGAGTTATTGATGATTGAAATGGGTCTGCCTTCTTCCTTTAAGGAGGCGATGACTATCAAGGAATGGTGGGATGCTATGAAAGCGGAGTTGGAGGCAATCGAAAAGAACGGGACATGGAAACTCACTGATTTGCCACCAAAACATATAGCGGTAGATTTGAAATGGCTTTATAAGTTGAAAAAGGACAGCCTCGGAAATGTGATCAAGCATAAAGCGCGTCTTGTTGCAAAAGGTTACGTGCAAAAAAAAGGTGTTGACTTTGATGAAGTATTCGCTCCGGTGGCTAGACTTGACTCAATAAGGCTTATCCTTGCCTTAACAGCTCAACATGGGTGGGTTGTTCACCATCTCGATGTCAAGTCAGCGTTTCTTAACGGGGACCTAGAAGAAGAGGTTTATGTTAATCAACCAGAAGGGTTCGTCAACAAAAATGAAAGTCAAAAGGTGTACAAACTTTTCAAAGCTCTTTATGGTCTACGACAAGCTCCTCGAGCTTGGAATGTTCGTTTGGATAAAAGTATGAAAGGACTCTCTTTTTTGAAAAGTGGTCAAGACCCAGCTGTTTACACCAGAAATTTGAAAGGTAAAACTCTTATTGTTGGAGTTTATGTAGATGACTTAATTATTACCGGGTCGAACACGGAAGACATTATTAAATTCAAGGAGCAAATGAAGAATGAATTTGAAATGAGTGACTTGGGATTACTAGCTTACTATCTGGGAATTGAAGTATCACAAAAGAAGTGGGGAATAGCTTTGCGACAAACGGCTTATGCGAAGAAAATTTTGAAGCAATTTGGATTGCAAGAGTGTAATCCAACAAAAACTCCTATGGAACCGAAGTTGAAGGTCGATAACGATGAAGGTGGTGAAATGGTCGACCCTTCTGAATATAGGAGAGTGATTGGATGTTTAAGATACCTAACTCACACTCGTCCGGACTTGTCTTTTGCGGTTGGAATTGCAAGTCGTTTTATGGAAAAGCCGACAACTTTGCATTTTCAGGTTGCGAAACATATTCTGAGGTATGTTAGAGGTACTTTTAATTATGGTATTAATAATGTGAAAGGTCGAGAATTCGAACACTTAGTCGGGTTCACTGATAGTGATCATGGTGGTGACATGGTTGGTGGTAAAAGTACAAGCGGTATGATATTCTACCTCGGGCGAAATGCAATTACATGGCAGTCCCAAAAGCAAAAGAGTGTTGCTTTATCTTCATGTGAAGCGGAGTTCATGGCAGCAACAGGAGCAGCATGTCAAGCTATTTGGCTGGCAAATCTCGTAAATGAACTTACTGGACATCAGGTGGCGCCTATCACTTTGTATGTTGACAACAAGTCAGCAATTGCTTTGACGAAGAACCCCGTATTTCATGGACGAAGTAAGCACATTAACATTCGTTTCCACTTTATACGAGAATGTGTGGAAGACAAGAAAATCATAGTGGAACACGTCAGCTCAAAGGACCAACGAGCAGATATATTTACGAAGTCATTGGCACAAGTAGACTTCATTGAAATGAGAAATGCACTCGGTGTGACGGATACCGAGCTTGGTCCAGTTTAAGGGGGAGAATGTGATTGTAAACTGGACTTGGGCGGGTCAACTGGTCCAAAACTTAGCCAAACAGCCCAGTGGCCAACAGCAACCCATATGACCAAATTATTATGCACGTTGAAGGTGTTTCAATGTTCAAATAGTGGTGGATGTGGTCAGCTAATAAAAAGGAAGACTACCTAGTCTTTCTCCCACTATCAGCTTTGTTTTCATCTATTTTATTTAGTATTTTGTTTTCCCTATTTAAGAGGAGATAGCAGTAGAAGTATTTTATCATTTTTCAAGCATTGTAATTTCCAATTTAAGGAAGCGTTTTCTTTCATTAAAATCCTGAGTAATCTTATTCCCACTGTACCTTCTATTATATACCCGATCCACTCTGTTTAAACCAACACAAAATACTCTTCTTAAATTCAATGTTAATCTCCACTCTCTTTTGGAAAAAAAAAGATAGTAGGTGATGAAAAAGATATAAGCTTTTTGAACACTATTTGGTTGAGTAGAACAACCCCGGTCAAGAATATCCTAAAATTTACAAATGTGATATCTGTGACCGAATCGAAGTATCGGCTTTTTCAACCAATCTGGGCATGGCGCATGCCTTTTAGAAATGACTTTGAAATTTTAATAATTTGTAGAGTTAAATGGGCTTATATCTAATCTTCATTTACAAAACAAGAAGGACCAATGGGCATGCGTACTTTCTAAGGCCAGTGAATTTATTGTTATGGATTTAAGGTCCATCATTGAGAAGCATATGCTTGAATGACGGTTTCCCCTACTATTCCTAAAAAAATAACATCTTCGCTTGGAAGGTTTGGTTCGATTGTCTCCCAACCCGAGTTAATTTGATCCATACGAGTATTGATCTTCACTCTTACCGTTGCCCCATATGTGACATGAATCAAGAATATGCTCATCACCTTTTTTTTTTAATTGTTCGGTAGATGTAGATTTATGGTCTCTTATTGCTAGATGGTGGAACACCCACATCCCGGTCTTTAACAATTCCAAGGATATGCTTGAGTTTACGGAGGTATACCTTTCAAGAAAAGTCTTTATCCGATGTTTCGATGTTGTAAAAAAAACTCTATTATGGGTGGATTTGGAAGTACATAAATAAACTTGTTTCAACTTTACTCAGGCCTAAGAAAGACACGTTTTTCGGAGATGTACAATTGTTCTCCTTTCTATGGATATTTAATAGGTCTAGCAAATTTAATCTTCAAATGGATTTCAAACCCAAGGCTAACATGTACCACTAGGTAATTATTTTACCATGTCTCTAGTACTAGAATGCATTTATTTTAATAAGATTTTGTGTAGTTCAAAAGTAAACTAGTAAAGATTTTCAATAAGAGCACCAAAATACACAATCAACTTTAGGGGACAATCAACTACAGTACTAATTTTGTTTTGTTTTATTCCAATTTCGAAAAAAATCTATTCGGATAAAAGTAAAATAACAAATCGAACCACAACATATGCTTGTGCGTTAGAAAACAATCGGTACAATTAATAAGCAACTCCTCTCCTAACGTATTCCGATCTAGAGCTTACTTACAAACATGGGATATCATGAATCATGATGACTAGTGTCAAACATGATTATTATACAACTACTTGACATAACTATTTCTGGTTGTGATTCTTTTCTAGGCTTCGTAAAAGCCCATAACGATGCTACTTGGCCCAAAAAACAAGGTTTCCCTAATTAGGAGGGCATAAATGCCAATTATGATGTAGATATTAAATTCACACATTCACTCTAAAATATGAGAAAACGTCACTCACTCTCACATTCTAGGTTAATTTTTTGTCACCTTAGATCCATTAAACATTGCAAAGAATTAAGGAGATAAAGAGGTTAACAAGGTCAAATCCCATTTTGGTTATTGAGTTCTTCATTCCTCGCTCAAACAAGTAAAACGATTAACACGAATCTCCCTAAGAATCAACAAGATGAAAATGAATAGTTAAAAAAATGTTATATTGTATATAATGTACAATAAGTAGAAAATATTTACGCATAGTTACCTTTGACGCAACGGTGAGACAAACTCTCCCTTTCTATTTTTGTTTTTCATTATTACGATCATTGTTAGTTTTATCAAGATTAATTTATGGACTAAGTGCACCAAAATGTAATAATTTTTGACCATTTTGCTATTGTGTACATCAAACTCTGGAAAACTCTATTTTGTGTATTCAACTTTTATTTTTCTACAAATGATGTAAGAACCAGATTTTTAGCCAATATTTAAACGGGCTAATTGTTTGGAAATGCATCGAACTTTACATCAAAAACTATTGTATGCATCCATCTTTAAATTTGTCTATCGTATGTATCTAACTTTCAAAAATCGATATTTTATATATCCAACCAAAAAAATCTTAGCAAAACGATGATGTGGCAACTTACGTGGCACATTATATGGATGACACGTATTGTTGAATACATAAAATAGTAGATTTTTGAAAGAGTTAATTACACGGATGGTCCTTAACCTTATACCCAAATGGCACTTTCAGTCCTAAATTTTGGATAATTACATGGCTAGGCCTTTATTTGGAATCTTTGCACACGGACAGTCCTTTGGTCCGTTAGAATTAACTCAATTCCGTTAGTTATATCATAATGACCAATTTACCCTTTTTTGTCTTATTCTAAAGGACCGTTTTTGTAATTTTTTTTGTTTTTTTTTTGTTTTATAAAGAAAAAAAAAACATAAAAAAAACATAGATATTCATTCAATTCAATTCAATTCACAATTGTTTTATAACAATTGTTTATATATATATATACATATATTATTTTTGATTGTCTTTTTCTTGACCAATCATCCCATCATCTCCTCTTCCCCAAATCTTCTCCTTATTCAAGAATTAACACTCATTTTCAATTGAAACCCAAATTCAAAACCCTAATCAAATTATGATATCATCATCGCTATTGATTCCGGTAATTATTCTTCTTATACTCTGTCTCCCAACTCTTTTTATTTAGCCCCACATATCCTACCACCACCGCCACCACCCATCTCTTTTCCGGCAGAAGTCGAAGATCTTTAACTTTTCCGGTTAACGATTTCACCTTTAGTATCCTCTTTTCGGTGGGCAAGTAAATCCAACAATCTTCTCCACATATCCACCACCACCAAATCCACCGACACTTGCAACAGCTATGTCCTCTTTAGTGGCGTCCTCTACAGCTGGCGGTGGTCAAGTGCTCACGCTACCTTTTATGGCGGTAGTGATGCTTCTGGTACAATGGGTAAGAATGTCATTTCTCGCTTTAAAAAGCAAATGTATTATGTATACTGTCTTCTATTAAAAAAAAAAAGTGTATTGATGTTTATGTATATGTGTAGGAGGAGCATGTGGTTATGGCAACTTGTATAGCCAAGGATATGGAACAAACACAGCGACACCAAGTATACCCAAGGATGTGGAGCTTGTTTTCAGATCAAATGTGTAAATGATAACAGATGGTGTCTCCCTGGTGTTATATATATATATATATATATATATATATATATATATATATATATATATATATATATATATATATAAAACAAATAAAAAAAATTACAAATACGGTCCTTTGCGAATAAGACAAAAAGGGTAAATTGGTCATTATGATATAACTAACGGAATTGAGTTAACTCTAACGGACCAAAGGACTGTCCGTGTGCAAAGATTCCAAATAAAGGTCTAGCCATGTAATTATCCAAAATTTAGGACTGAAAGTGCCATTTGGGTATAAGGTTAAGGACTATCCGTGTAATTAACTCTTTTTGAAAGTTGGATACATTCAATAGAGATTTTTGAAATTTAGATACATAAAATAGACCAATTTAAAGATGGATGCATACAATATTTTTGGATGTAAAGTTCGATGCATTTCCAGACAATTAGCCCATATTTAAACCGACTACACATCAACAAAAATCCGATCCGTTACATCATATGTGAAAAAGAAGAGTTGAATATATACAACAAATATTTTAATAGTTGGATACACACAATAGGCACAATAGGAAATCGAACAAAGTTTGTTACATTCTCATACACTTAGCCCTTAATTTATATACTAGTTCTATATTTTTAATTACAATTTTTGTTTGTCTCATCACGACGAGCAAGTAGGGGTGAGTGTGATACCGAACCGTACCGAAGCGGTTGGTACCGATTTTATTTTATTTATTTCTTTTTGTACCGAATACCGTATCGAAATAAACTGGTTCGGTACCGATCGGTACGGTACCATACAAAATACCAAAAAACCGTAAAACGCCGGTACCATTAATACCGAATACCGAATTTAAAAACAATATGGTACCAAGTACCATACCGCTTGTATTCGATTGGTACCGACGGTACCGGTTCGATACCAATACAATACTGGTATTTCATCACTGTTGCTCAGAGCAAGCTAGTCCCAAAACCCTCACTTTTATTATTTTACAATTTTATGTATGGCAAAAATTTAGAATTCAAATCACTTTTCCATTTTATAATTATTTATTCGTCACAATGGGTACAGACGAAACCATGTCGACATTTTGTTTTCGGATTTGAACGACCCTAAGAAAAACCTTTCAATAGTTGGATAGTCATGGTCATTTAAATGTAAAATAATTGTCATCCTCTGTATTTACATAGATATAGATATTCCTAATAGTAATAGTATCTTTAATCTTTAATATATAATAAAGATAATGTCACATGGCGAAGTAAGGACCATTAGATGAGTTAACTTCTTTGATTTCAATCGTTAGATCAAATTGATGATGTCATCAAACATTATTTTTATTTTAAACCCTTTTAAAATACATAATTACATTCTCTATTTAATTTTCATTTCTACTAAAATAAAAACAAAATTCTAATTTACATAAAAAAACCACTCAATTTGAACTATGATTGAACCTATTGTTATTTTAAAATCTCCTAATAAAAAATATTAAAACATGTGTATAAACATAAAAATACGTGTTTATGTTATTATAACTATAAACAACATGTGTATAAACGTAAAGGTATATGTTTTATTATACGTATAACATTGTCTTTTTATAATGACTTAAAATCTACATAAACATAAAGTTTATGATTCAATTTTTATTTTTTTACGCGCTATCGCGGGACAATAATCTAGTTTTTATATATTTGAATCTTATTCTACAATATCAACTCATGCAACACATGGAAAGATTATCATCTTCGACATATTGTAAGAGTTGACATTTTTAGGCGCTGACCTCTTTATATTAATATATCTAGATATATATATATATAGCTTATAAAAAAACTCATATTAGTTATCTGTTATATATAATTGAAAGCATCACCAAAGGGAATTTGGTATAGTAGTATCATGAGATTATATAAGACATATCAGCGTTTATTAAGGTTGATAATTCGAAGCCCGTTTCATAGTCTGAATTATACTTTTGTTGTGTGTCACTTAACTTAAAAATAAAAATTGTGAAATTTTTATACAAAAAATTGTTTACAATTGTATGGGATTGATTGAGTACATAACTAAGATAAGTGAAGAGAGGGAAGACGAGCCAATGTCAATGCCTACGTATGCTTAGTTTTTAAATACTTCAATAATTGACACAATAATCATTAAATTATATTGAGTTGACTAATTTACTTAGTTTAATTTAATTTAAAATTTAATTGTTTAAAATTCGATATGCCATTTTATCCATACTGTTCTTAGCAATTATGTCACTATTCCTATTTAAGGTTTTCTGTTATCTAATTCTTTTCCAGCTATTTGAAATTGGGCCAACTATTAATGATTTATTCGGAAAAATTTACAACCTTTTAGGTAAAACTGAAGAATTTTATAAAAAACCAAATAACAACTTGATTGAACAGATTAGGGTTTCTTACAAAATTAACAATCAAATAGAAAACCCTCAACACTATGAATCACTCCAGATGATGTGATATCATATAACAATATTCACAAACAGAACTCTCAAACTATCATCTAAACAACTAGACTTTAGAGAGAGAAATATGAGCTCTAGAGAGAGAAACAGATCAAGATCTTGAATTATGTCCTGCTCCAGTCATCAACACCCCTTATATATCATTGACTTGTTGACCACCGTTACATCTTTCAGCAATGACTCTTAAGCACTTCAAGTGCCATCTACTTGTCAACTTTAGTCCCTCCAGTTATCCATTTATCTATTTCAGTTATCACAAACAAACAAACCAAGTTAGAGATTAATACACATAACAAAGATGTGTTTACCTTGACACTAAGTAATGTATAACCATATACATTAACCCACTCATTCTAATATCCCCCCTTAAACACATCTTTGGAACATATCTTTTAACTCTAATTTGTTGCAAAGAAATTCATGTTGAAAACTGGGTAACCCTTTTGTAAAAATGTCTGCAACATTTTCACAAGACTCAACCTTGATTGCATAAACAGTTCCATCCAAAACTTTTTCCCTTACAAAGTGTAAGTCTATTTCAAAATGTTTGGTCCTTTCATGAAACACTGGATTTGCTGAGATATCCAATGCTGATTTACTATCACAATAAGTTTGTACAGGAATTAAGTTTGACACATTTAGATCATGAAACAATTTAATTACCCACGCTATTTCACACACAACTGAGGCAAGAGCTCTATACTCTGCTTCAGCTGATGACCTTGAAACTGTAGGTTGTTTCTTACTTTTCCAAGAGACAAGACTGTTACCAAAATAAACACAATATCCAGTTACAGACCTTCTAGTGGAAAGGCATTTACGATAATCTGAGTCAACCCAAGCAGTCAGCAACTGTTCAGACTTGTTATTAAACCACACACCTTTTCCAGGAGAACTTTTCAAATATTTCAACAACCTAAAGCCTAGTTTTAAGTGTGAGTTTAAAGGTTTATGCATGTAAGTGCTTAGGCACTGCACTGCATAAGAAATGTCAGGTCTTGTAAGAGTCAAGTATATTAGTTTTCCTACCAACTTTTGATAATAAGTGAAGTCAGTTAGCACAAAGTCATCCTTTTGTTTATTAGATTCATCAGTGATAACAAGATTCACTTCTATAGGAGTTTTTATTGGTTTATTTCCTAACACTCCATATTCAGATAGTAGGTCTAAACAGTACTTTCTTTGACTTAAACACAAACCATCTTTCCCCCTTATAACTTCAATTCCAAGAAAGTATTTTAAATACCTAAGTCCTTTATTTTAAACTTGCTTTTCAGAAAATCTTTACACTTGTTCAGCTCATGTTCATCATTGCCAGTTATAACTATGTCATCCACATACACAAGTAAGGCAACAAAGACACTATTTTTCAGTTTGGTAAACAATGAATAATCATTTTTACTTTGAACAAACCCATTTTCAATTAAAGTTGCAGTTAACTTGGCATTCCATTGCCTAGGTGCTTGTTTTAATCCATATAGGGATTTGTTTAACTTGCACACTTTATTACTATTCTCATTATAGAACCCCAATGGAAGAGACATATAAACATCTTCAACTAAGTCACCATACAGAAATGCATTATTAACATCAAGTTGATACAAATTCTAATTATTTTTAACAGCTAAACTTATTAAGCATCTAACTGTCACAATTTTAACAACTGGTGAAAAAGTTTCATCATAGTCAATGCCTTCTCTTTGACTATATCCCTTAGCAACCAACCTTGCTTTAAATCTTTCTACCTCACCAGTTGACTTCTATTTGATTTTAAACAACCACATACAACCTATAGGAACTCTATCTAAAGGTAAATCAACAACATCCCAAGTATTGCCTCTCAACAATGCTTCAATTTCACAATTCATAGCTTCAACCCAGTGCTTATGTTTTACAGCTTCAAAAAATGTTTTTGGTTCAACATGTTGATTTAGAGAAGTAACAAAACAAAAATTACCATCACTAAGAACAGAGTAATCAACAACTTTATTCACATTATATTTAACCTTGTTATTAAGAACAAAATCATTAAGTCTAGCAGGTAACACAGAAGGTCTATTGGACTTCCTAATACTACTAGGTTCACCAAACCCCTCAGCAGGCTGATCTATTGACTCAGGTATAACAACCTGGTCTTGATGTAAGTCAACTTCAGAATCATTAGCCTCTCTGTCTATGTTGGTTTCTTTAACTGGTTCGTGACTATGTTCTACAGGACTAGTTACAGAACTATTATCTCTTGTAGAACCATCACAAGACTCAGAAAGACTGCCTAACATAGATGGATTGCTTCTAGACTTGGACTGAGTCCTTATATCATCACAGGGATTCTCATCATTAGAAAAGTATGGGCTATCAAAGAAATTTAAGTGAGTGATATTTTTGTGAGAAGCATCAGTGATAAGATCTGTATTCAAAACAAATGGAAAGATAGTCTCATAAAACTTAACATCTCTTGAGTAAACAAATTGTTTACTTTCTAGAGAATACAATTTATAAGCTTTTTGAGTACCAGAGTATCCTACCATAACACACTTTGCAGACCTTTCACTGAACTTATCACTCACATTCAATTTCTTAGAAAAACAAAGACAGCCAAAACTTCTCAGATGAGACACATTAGGATCATAACCAAACAACACAGAAAAGGGACTCTTGCCAAGTAACACAGAGGTAGGTAACCTATTAATAAGATAACAAGCAGTTAGAATACATTCAGTCCATAACTGTAGAGGAATTCCCCCTGAAACATAAGAGACCTAGCAACATTAAGAAGGTGTCTATGTTTCCTTTCAACCACTCCATTTTGTTGTGGTGTATAGGGTACTGAGGTTTGGTGAATTATACCCTGATTATGACAAAAGTTATGCATAGAATTGTTTACAAATTCAGTCCCATTGTCTGATCTAAAGATTTTAACCCTTTTTTGAAATTGAGTATTCATAAGATTATAGAATGAAACTACATTATCAAACACATCACTTTTGTTTTTAAGCAGGTAAACCCATACACCCCTAGAGTAGTCATCAACAATGGTAAGGAAGAACCTAAACCCTTCTTTAGAGGTTACTTTATAGGGTCCCCATACATCAAGATGAACTAGTTCACCAACTACAGCAGTTTTATGGTCCCTAAGTGGAAATGGTTCCCTTGTTTGTTTTGCTTTATGACAAATCTCACAAGGTAAAAGTTTTTCATTACCAAAATCTAACTGTTTGTTGAGAACTAGTAAAGCTTGGTCAGAGGGGTGTCCCAGTCTATTATGCCAGACATATTTAGACACATAACAAGTAAGCACATTATTGCACACAGTACCTCTATCAACACAATATTCATCAAAGAAATAAATGCCCCCATGTTGATTACCAGTCACCCAAGTTTTTCCCATCAGATTGTTTTGAGGTAAATCCTGTACATAACACTTATCTTCATCAAACCCAATAAACATTTTACTATCTCTAGCAACTTTATGGACAGATAGCAAATTGACAGTGTACTCAGGTACAACCAACACATCAAACAAAACAACATTATCATTTAATCTGTAATTGCCAATTTTAGTGATTTTAGCAGCTGTATTATTAGGGTGCTCAACAGTAAGACTCAATCCTGATATATCAACTACATTGTCCAAACTGGACTCATTAGTTATATAATGTTGATTTGCCCCTGAGTCAATAACCCACCCAGGTTTAGACATATGGACAAACCTACCTGCCATATTACACTTAGGAATATCTGATGGTCTTGGTTGATTGATAAGGGACCTGAGCACAACTAATTGATCATCAGATAACACATTAGTAGAGGGTAAGCTTGGGCTGGATTGTGTATCAACATGAGAATGATTACTTGTAAACCTTTGAGGCCCACCCCTATTATTACCATTATTATTATTTTTCCTTGGAAAGTTAGGAGGGAACCCAATGATTTTAAAGCATCTGTCAACTGTGTGGCCAATCAAGCCACACTCAGTACACTTAAGGTTGGTGTTTTTAGCAAGAAAATTGTTTGACCCTGGATTTTTTTGTAAATTGTTAGAGTTTGACCTTGTATTACTCATGAAAGCAGAATGTTGACCCTTCTTTGAAATATCACTGCCTCTATGAGATTCCTCTCTAGAGACAATGGCAAAAGCAGTTTTGATGGAGGGTAGGGGGTCTCTTGTCAACAAGTTGCTTCTCACAGGTTGATACACATCATCAAGGCCCATGAGAAATTGCATTAATTTCATTAGATGACTAAACTCATGAAACACATTAGCACCATGACAAGTACAAACAGGCAATTTAACAATGGCATCAAATTGTTTCCACAGTGAATTGAGTTTATGATAGTATTCAGAGACAGAGGACCCATTTTGTCTTAAAGAGTTAATTTTATGGTGGAGATTAAAGATAACAGATCCATCAACTTTGTCATAAGTTTCTTTTAGTTCAGCCCAAACAACAGATGGATTTTTAGAAAAGATTTGACCCAAATACAACTCTTCAGAAATAGACCCAAGGAGCCAAGACAGTACAACCGCATTACATCTGTCCCACTGTCTTCCCAAAACATCATCATCAACAGGTCTCACTGAACTACCATCAATAAACTCAATTTTATTCTTTGTTTCTAAGGCAAGAGTGACAGCACAACTCCATATGGTGTAGTTTTCAGTTCCAGTTAGTTTGATATTGGTAAGAGGTGCACTAGAAATATCACTAGCATGTAAGTACAAAGGATCCCCAAAGTCAAGTTTGCTAACTTTAGTTACAACAATATCAGACTCAGACATGGTAAACAAAGCACATAAGACAGATAAGAACACACAGTAGAAGTCAAGAAACCTTGACAGATAACACAATAAAACAACAACAATTATAACAGAGCCAAGAAACAATAAAGAACACACACAGCGGGTAAAGAGAATATAAAGATGCAGTATGCTCCTGAGGGCAATCCTGGCCAGGGACAATGTTTACCACAGTCAAGCTGGGCAATTAGAATCTTAACCAGGGGCCCTATCTAGGTCCAGAGATGACAAAGCCCCCAACACACCAACTCCGGGCTCAGAGAGATGTGTGGTGCACACAAACAATACTTACTGTGCAATAAAAAAAACCGAAAATAGAGGAGAAGAGACAGAATTGCACAAACTACAAATGCACAGATAAAGAGAGAGAAGAGACACAAAAACCAAACAAGATCACACAAGGTCCAAGCCAATGGTCCAAGTATTACTCTGAGGGGCAGTTGATTCCTGTCCGACACAGAAACGCCTCAGAGAAGGAACTAGCCACTGAAACAAGGTAGGAAGAAGCAGTATCAGAAGGTCTTAAGAAGAACAACCACCAACCAACTGATCTTGACTGATAATGGCCAATAAGATCAATTCAACCAATGAGATTCACGCAGCGGAATAACAGACCACATTTGTATCTTCGAACAGTATTGCAACCCCAGATCTCACCCAATCACACTATCCAACTCAGATCAAGAAATCCCCAAATTAGGAAACCCTAATTTAAGAAACCCTAATTTTTTTTTAAAAGTAAAATTAAATCTGAATTGAAAAAAACTTTAAGATCGAAGAACAATTAGGTAATCAAGAGCCGTAGCTCTGATACCATGAAGAATTTTATAAAAAACCAAATAACAACTTGATTGAACAGATTAGGGTTTCTTACAAAATTAACAATCAAATAGAAAACCCTCAACACTATGAATCACTCCAGATGATGTGATATCATATAACAATATTCACAAACAGAACTCTCAAACTATCATCTAAACAACTAGACTTTAGAGAGAGAAATATGAGCTCTAGAGAGAGAAACAGATCAAGATCTTGAATTATGTCCTGCTCCAGTCATCAACACCCCTTATATATCATTGACTTGTTGACCACCGTTACATCTTTCAGCAATGACTCTTAAGCACTTCAAGTTCCATCAACTTGTCAACTTTAGTCCCTCCAGTTATCCATTTATCTATTTCAGTTATCACAAACAAACAAACCAAGTTAAAGATTAATACACATAACAAAGATGTGTTTACCTTGACACTAAGTAATGTATAACCATATACATTAACCCACTCATTCTAATAAAAACACATAAGCTTTGGATGGTTGATTAAAATCAATAAAAATCTAACGTGAAGTTTGGTTTACAAATTTGAAAAAATTGATAGAAATTGAAATCTTGAATTCCATTTACATCCTATTTGAGTGGAGACTAGATGAAGGTAGAATATGTTTAAATTTTTTTCATTGGTGGAATTGAATTCAGAAATATTTCTCGTTTCAGAAAGTATTCAAAATTCTTGATTTTTCAAAATTCAAACTTAGTTTTCTAAATTGTCTTTCAAACAAACATTCTCATTTAATATAACCTTGATATGTTGTTTCTCCGGTTCATCAATTTTATATTTATCATCCATCGGAACAACTTTTTCAATACAAAAATGTTTCGATAAAATATAAGTCGTTCATAAATATTTATCTTTGTAATACAACTCTATCATTTGTTAGCAATTCGCCCGAACCACAATAAATAACAATGTAGTAAATCCAGAGCCGATCCCATAAATATGGAGGTGCAGGACAAAATTAAAATATGGATCCCCTCATAAATAATTTCTTTTTTATATAGAGAACATTTTTTTCAATAGAGTAGTCGCTTAAATATATATTTTTGTGGTTTCTGTTAAATTTTTAGACAAATATATACGGGTATTCGAAAACAATGGACCCCTTTCGACATACGGTCTATATTCGGTCGCACACTCTATACATGTTTCGGACCGACCATGTGTATATCTTTTCATTTACTTTCCGTTATTTTTTTTGTACATTTTATTTATAAAATTTTTTCGCAAAATAATTTTAAATCAATTAGGTCATATAAATCTATAGAAAATTTAAAAAAAAAACTATTTATCTATAAGTTATTATTAACTACTTCAATAAAATTTGTCAAAAGCTTCTAGTGAAGCAATAAAAATTCAGTAAGAAGATTAGCATTTATCATAAATTTGGGTAATGCAAAAAAAAAACATTGTATACATTATATTTCCATTTAGCTAATTGAATGAGAGTCACCAAACTATTGATAAATTTCATTATGACCACCGCGATCTAAAAAACAACTTTAGAAGCCGATCAACTATTAATTTGGGTTCGTTTATGCTCACTTCGAGAAAGCTTTTAGGAAAATTGTAAGATAACAAAAGGCCTAAAGTCGAAGCTTTTGTCATATCTCGAGATGTAAAATAACAGACAAAAAATACCCCTGTGATTAACTCATATATATTTTGAATTCAGTATTCAGTATAGAGTTGTCTCTTTTGAGTAGATAAAATGGGGGTTAATTGTGTCAGAATATAACCTACTTTCGCCAAATGTTTATTTTGTGTAATTTACTTTTTTTTTGTTTAAGTAGGTACCTTAACTCACTAAACCGTTTAAATAAACACCTAATTACTTTAACCGGTTAATTACGCTGACGTCATGCTACCCCACCTTACCACACCTTCTCCCTCATTCAAAAAAAAAACCCCGATTGAAAACCCTTAATCGCGAAAAAAATCAAAACCCTAAATCGCCAGACATTCAACCCGATGAAGTAATCAAAACCCTAAATCGCGTAATAAGGTAAGTTTCTCCTAATTTCATAACCCTAATTCTTTTTTTTAGACCTAAATTTATCTTTTTTTTTTGTTCTGTGGTTTCAGATGGCATCGTCTTCTGAACCTGCTACAATAACAATAAATTTACATCGTGGAGGTTACTTCATAATTAATCCTTTGGGATATGAATTTGGAATGGTTAGTGTCTTAGAACACATTGACATGGTTTCGATGGATTACACTCACTTTGTAAGTTTTCTGGAATCAACATCTAATTCTATTATCAAAGCTGTTTTTTTCCTAGAACCTGGTAAAACAATAGAAAATGGGCTTAAGGTTTTGAAATGTGCAAGGGACATGACTAGGTGTAGACAACTTGCTCTTGGTAATGACAGTAAAATAGATATTTATTTGGCACATTCTGATGTTGATCTAAGTGAGATTTTAAGGGCTGCTGGTGACAGTGAATATGTTGAACATGATAGTGATTATGAGGATGATTATATTAGTGATTGTGATGAGTACTTTATGTACAGTTCTGATGAAGATGACACAACATCATTAGACCACTTATCTGAGGGAGAGGATGAGATTGTTGAGGTTAGAACAATTAAGAATGCCCCTCCTAGTACTGAAAAGAAAGTCAATAAGCCTATTTTTGATGATACCTTCTTGACTAAAGTATATGAGGGATTGCAAAGAGAACATTATGTTGAAGCTAAAATTTCACAACAAGCTAATGATAAGTTTAGTGATAGGTTGGGTGATTGTCCTGTTCATAATCCAAATACCAAATGGAAGTTAATGAGACCACACTTAGGAGAAAGGTTTGAAAGTCCAGATCAACTGAAGAGATGTTTGGTTTTTTATGCACTTGCAAATGGTTTTAAACTGTACTATAAACTTAATGACTATAGGAGGCTGTTAGTGAAATGTAGTAGAAGTAAGGATGGTAAACCTGATTGCTCATTCAGATTGTGGGCATCATGGATGCAAAAAGAGAAAACTTTTCAAATCAAGAGTTTAAATGATAAGCATTGTTGTTCTAGAAGTTATGAATTTGGTAGTCTAGTCACTTGCAACTGGATAGCTAGGACCTTTGCCAAGAAAATTATGACCAATCCAAATATGAAAGTTAAGGATTTACAAGAGGCAATTCTAAAGAAATACAAGTGTAAGGTTTCAATTGGCCAAGCTAGAAGGGGTAAACAGAAAGCATTAGAACAGTTTGAAACATGTTTACAAGATCATTATGGTAAGTTGTGGAATTATGTTGAGGAGATCATTACATCAAATCCAGGAAGTACATGTTTGTTAAGTAGTGAACCAATGGCTGATGGAAAAAACTACTTCCAAAGCTTTTATGTTTGTTTTAAAGAAGTAAAGTAGGGCTGGTTAGAAGGGTGTAGGAAGATTATAGGTATTGATGGCTGTTTTTTAAAGACAATTTGCAAGGGTCAGTTACTATCTTCTATTGGGAGAGATGGTAATAATCAAATGTACCCCATTGCTTGGGCTGTTGTAGACACAGAAAACAAAGAAAACTGGAAGTGGTTTTTGGAGTGTTTGGTTAATGACTTAGATTTAGGAAATGGTAGTGGCCTTGCAATCATGTCAGATCAACATAAAGGAATAATTGAAGCAGCAAAAGAAGTGATCCCTTTAGCTCATCACACGCAATGTGCCAGGCATATATATGCTAATTTCAGAAAGAAATTTACAGGTAATGTTGTTTATACACAAAAATATGTATGTAAATTGTCTTTATGAACACCACTAATATGTTTAATTTTGTCTTAGGTTTGCTTTTAAGGAATCTGTTTTGGAAGGCTGCAAAATCCACTTATCCAGGCCTCTTTACACTTGTCATGACTGAGATAAAGAATTTAAGTGTTGATGCATTCAAACACCTAACTGATAGAGACCCAAAAATATGGAGCAGGGCATACTTTGACACTGATGTGGCTTGTGATGCTGTAGAAAATGGCATTAATGAATGCTTCAACTCAGTCATTGTGGATGCAAGGAAGAAGCCCATCATTAACATGCTAGAGGATATTAGGCACTACCTGATGGTAAGGATGCAGAGTATGAGAGATAAACATGCAAAATGGGATGATCAAATTTGTCCCAACATAAGGAAGAAGTTTGAAATAATCAAGGACAAAAACAGGTATGATCTATTATTATGCAACTATATTTAAAAATTGTTTGATGCATATGTATTTATAATATGCAGAGATTGGAGATGTTTTCACTGTGTTGATTCCAAGTTTGAAGTCACAAATGGGTTTGAGGGATTTAGAGTTGATGTTGATAAAAAAACATGTAGTTGTAGGCAATGGCAGTTGAGTGATATACCTTGTGAACATGGCGTTGCTGCTATTTACATGTTACACAAAGATCCAGATGATTTTGTTGGTAAATGGTACAAAAAACCAATGTTTGTTGCTGCATATAGTCATTCCATCCAACCACTTAATGGTATTACATAATGGCATGTAGTTGATAGGATTAAACCATTGCCCCCTATTGCTAGAAGGAGATCAGGTAGACCCAAACATAAACGAAGAAGGGATGTTGAAGAGGGTGGTAATGAGAACAGGAATAGGGTAAGTCGTGTAGGTAGAGTCATGCACTGCAAAGGCTGCAAAGGAACTGGTCACAACATAAAAACTTGCAAAGATCAGACAGCACAACCACAACCAACTGAAGGTAAATTTCATTAACATTATCATAACTGTTCATGAGTATAATTGTTAATTTATGTAGGTCAAACAGAGGTGGTGAATGAGGATGTTGCAGAACCCTCAAGTGGTAGGAGGAGGAGGTCAAAGAACCCTGTCACAAGAGGTAGAGGTAGAGGTGCAGCTGCAGCTGGTGTGCAAGGTAGAGGAAGGGGAGGAAGAGGTGCAGCTGGTGTGCAAGGTAGAGAGAGGGGAGGAAGAGGTGCAGCTGGTGTGCAAGGTAGAGGGAGGGGAGGAAGAACTGGAAGTGGTGTGCAAGGAAGAGGAAGGGGAGGAAGAATTGGAGGTGGTTTCTTTAGAGATTATTTGCTACAAGATGAAGATGAAAGAAGCTTTGATCATGACATAAACACAAGTCCTATAAGGGCTGTTTGGACTAAGAGTGCAGTTGTTAATAGAAGCCTAGTAAGCCCAGCAGGCCCTACAGGCTCAACAGGCCCAACAGGCCCAACAGGCCCAACAAGAACTGATGAAAGGGTAAGAATGCTTGTTTTTTTATGTTTGGTTTAGTAGTGAATGTTTGTTTAATCTGTTTGACTCTTTGAATGTAGAATGATGGTGAGGAGCAAACCCAGGTGTTTACAACATGGTCACAACCACAACCAAGTCCAGAGACACCTCGACGTAAAAAAACACTTGGCTTGAAGAGAAGGAGGCCGTCTGAATGGATTTTAAAACAAAAGTTATTTGGTCCAGTGTCTCCTGGTCCTGGAGATTCTGAGGACAATCATATTGAAGTTGATTAGCTTAATAGTGCTTATTAGCTCTTTTGTGTAAACTAAAACTTTCGCCAATACATGTTTCTTGGCTCTTTTGGTATAGCTTATTAGCTCTTAAACTTGCAAAGTTATCTTTTGGTTCTTTTGGTAAATGTAAGCATGAAGTATTAAATTTGGGTTACTTCCCTTTTGTAAATGCTTATGGCAGTATTGTTAATGCCAATACATGTTTCTTGGCTCTTTTGGTGTGCTTATTGTTACTTCCCTTTGGTTCTTTTGTTAATTGGATCTTTGTGATTTGTAGCGTATATGGGTATAAACAACAGTTTAAAGACAATGCATAATTCCGTTTTCATTAAACAAAGTCATAACTTTCGCCAATACATGTACAACAAAAGACAATCCTGGAAGTACACTAAATAACATACTTGTAGAACATGAAACAGATGAGACAGAGACACAACATAACAATCTTGTATAACATAACCATAGTTGACTTATATTTCTCTAACACCTTCTTTTGACTTTCAAGGTCAGCACAACATTTGAAGTAATCATTTTTGTAGACATTCATCTCCACCTCTTGATTCTTCACTTTTTGGTACAAATTAAACATCCTACTTTGATACCACTGACTAGGGAGTTCATCATCAACCCACTTGAAGAAGTTACAAGATCTATTGGGATCCTAGTTACATCAATTATGGTATAATTAGGGCAAAATAATAAAAAAAATAATTAGGGCAAAATACAAAAAAACTTACCAAATAATTAGGGCAGCCTAAGAATCTTCTCCCAGGGTTGTTTACAGTCCAAGCCGTAACCAATTTTGCATAAACATTACATTTACAACGACTTCCACTTGAACGGTACATGGATTTGGTGGTAAGGAAAACGATTTGGGGTTTTTACAAGGAAGATGGATATGGGTTTTATAAACTGAAAACGGGTTATAAAACTGAAAACGGGTTATAAACTGAAAACGGGTCAAGTAACTTGGGTAACCGGAAGCCAACAGGTTGCCGGTCAAAATAGATCTGAAAATCATTATTAGAATAAGTACGTTATTCATTTTAAAAGTTTCAAAGAGTTAAGGTACCTACTTAAACAAAAAAAAAGTATGTTATATAAAATAAAAATTTGGCGAAAGTACGTTATGTTCTGACACAATTAACCCGATAAAATGGACATATTTTGTTATTTTACAACTTTAGGTTAGTCAAAAAAAATTAAACTTAAGAAAATTTTGCCATTTCGCACATTTCCCTCAAGTTGTTCCTAGGATTTGGTATAAACGAAACTATGTTTACTTTTTTAGGGTCTCTAAAACTATTTTCGGATATGGCTGACCTTAATAAAAACTATTCAGTAGTCGGATAAACCTTAATAAACTATTTGCAATTTGCAATTTGAAATTGGATAGAAATACAGATATTTATTTACATATCAAAGAATAAAAGGGGGTATTGTTCATACATTCATCTCTTGTATATTCAAAGATATTCATAAAAGTATTGTTGTGTACATGAATCTTATCTTATTCTACTATACCAACTCATGCAACACATGGAAAGATTATCATTTCCATATATTTCAAGATTTGACTATTTTAGGAGTTGACCTTTTTAAATTATCATCTAAATTTATATAGGTTATAAGAAACCTTATTAGTAACCTCTTACAAATAATTGAAAGCATGAGTATATATAAATCGATAGAGCGGTATCATGATATTCATATAAGAGATGTCTTTCATTTACGGTTATAAACTTGTTTGTTATAAATGACACATTCGATGGGTCTCCCCTAACTAAAACGTTAAAATTTGTGAATCTAGAAAAAAAGAAAAGAAATTATAGCTTTCATACAAAAAATCGGTTAACGAGTTTATGAGATTGAATAAGTCCATAGATCTACATATTCATGTAGATAAGTGAAGAAAGGGAAGAAGAGCCGATGTCAATGGTTACGCATAGTTTTAAATACTTCAATAATTGACACAGCAATCATAAAATTTTATTTTACTTATTTTTAATTTGATTTTAAAATTGTTTGAAATTCGATATGCCACTATATCCGTACTGTCCACAACAATTATCTCACTTTTCCCATTCTTTTTTGTTGCAAGAATCTTTCTAATTATGTAAATTCTCATAAGTTATCAATTCATATGTTCTTAGGCCATAATTATTAAAAATTTCAGTAAGGTCATACAAATTAGAAGCTTACTTTAGTTGCCGAACAACTAATAATTTAATAATTTGGTTTCATTTTTATACTAACTTAACCGAAAGCTTTCCATAAAATCGTAATATAACATATTAAAATGCCCCAACGTTAAACCTTTTTTCACATCTCGAGTTATAAAACAACAAAAGAATACTGGTTTAAATCTTTTGTTAACTCAAATATGTTTTAAAATGCAATATAAAGTCGACTCTTTTCATTAAAATTCATAGCATTAGTCATCATTTTATAGCTTTAGATGTGATAAAACATTAAAACCTCTGAATTAAACAGAATTTTACCATTTTACAATTTTCAGCATGTTGTTTATTAATATTGGTACAAACAAAGCTATTTTGATATATACATGACCTTTATTTCAGTTTTCGAATTTGAATAGACCTTAATAACATTTTTTTTAATAGATACACATGACCTTTATATAATTTGTAACTTAAATTTATTAATTTGTGATCGATTGAAATTGTTGTTTCTAAAATGCTAAAGATTTAAGCCGTTCTTTTCATCACACTCATCTCATATATATTGATAGATATTCTTAAGTTGATTGTATGCTTTTTGAATCTTATTCTACATTATCAATTCATGTACTAGCAGGAATTCAAAATCCAGAATCTCGTGGATCGACTGAAAATGGTAGTCCTCAAACAATCTTATAACTTCGTGTTTTAGTTTATTGGTGTCTAGCAACTTACTTGTAAGTCTATTTTAATGGAGATTATTTATTCTTTAAAAAAAAAATCATGCACCACATGGAGAGATGGTCATCATCTTCCATACATTTTAAGAGTTTACTTGTAGCCTTTGACTTTTTTATATTTTTATCCAAATTCATTATAGCTTATGACAAACCTGATTAGTTATCGGTTATGATTACTTGTCAGGATCGTATTAGTCTAGATAAACTAATATGTTTGCTAACGTTTAAGATCGAGATCTATTGAAGAAGTTCAGCAGCGGATGAACACTTCAATATTACGAGTTATCAAACAACTAATAATGAATAATGAATAAACAAATTATTGTCGAATTGTAAGCCTCAATTGCATTAATCAATAATATCAATACAACGTGTTTTCTCTATTCTCCAAGGATCTATATTTATAGACCTTGAGGCTCGTTCTAGATAAACTAGAATTCTACATCTATCCTTATCTAAATAAATCGTTATCTAGATTTAAGGAAACTCTATCTAATTAACAAAAGGAAATCTAATCTAATTATAACTCTATCTAATTAGATTTGATACTTGCAAGATAAGTTTGTCTTCCGTGTCTTGACTTGACTTCCTCCGTATCTTGACTTTGACTTGGGCCGTAGTAACTTCATGTCACCGTAGTAACTTAAGTATTCGTAGTAACTTGTTGAACCTCCGTAGTAACTTGTCTTCCGTAGTAACTCATAATATCTTCCGTATTAATCACTTGAATTACTATTCTTGTTTGTTAAGTGAGTTGTTCTTGGTTAAACTATGTTTAGCTAAGTTATAACCCAACAATCTCCCCCTAACCTTGAACTTTTATAGCATATCAAAAGTACAAGTTCTATATTTCAACCGTACTAACTGTTTACAAAATAGTACTAAGTATTGTATGTTAATTACAACTACTTGTTTTGCAAGTCAGTTTCTAACTTGTTCTTTTCTTCTATTCGTTGACACAAGACTTTCCAAATAAGTTCCTGAGCAAGCAGTGAATCTCTTGGTCCATTTAGCTTTAATTCAATAAGCTCATCCAACGTCTTCAATGAATGTGGATACTTGTGACTTACCAAGTATAACTCCCTTGCTCCATGTCTTCTTACAATCGAGTACACTTCACTTTTCTCATATACAAACGAGTTGAGTACAGGATTATTAGGTCCTTCTTTCTTAAAGACTTAACTTGTTTTCTTGTATCCAGGCTCAAACAACCCACACAGAACATCCATTGCCAGATCAATACCAGGACATACTCCTTTTCTTTGATGAGAGTATTTCCTTATACCAATCTCATACATCCTCTCTAGATCATATCTGTCAAAATCTCTGAATACCCAATGAAAAGCTATAAGATTTTTCTTTGACTTATCTGCTCTTGTAACTTCATATTCAGTTTTCAAAGGTCCACCAGTATATTTCCAATCGATGATCACTGGAGGTTTCACCTTCAGTGGAGTGTACTTCAAACCATCAACATGATTGATATATGCAGAATAATCTCCCCCTTGAGTAGTACTAGGAGGGTCTTGTTCCATATCTTCAGGCTCTGGTTTGACATCCATGAATGGAATATCTGGACTTTCTTGAGAAGCAGTAGCAGCATCTTCATTCATCTTTCTTCTTTTAGCTAGAGGAATTCTTGTTGATCTGCTTTTAACTCTTTTATGCTTCTCCTCAGACTTCTTTACTTCAGGAACAGGTTCAGGGCGTATGAACACTTTCCTTCCAGTTTTCAGGGCAACTTCAAGAGCATCTTTCTTCTTTTTCTCTTGAATCTTAGCAATCTTAGCAAGAGCAGCTTCCCTGTCAGTTTCCTTTTGTCTTTCTTCCTTTACAAGCTCTAAGATAGTAGCTAACTTCATAGGGCCTAAGGATCTGCCACTGTGACCTTTGCTTTTGAGATAATTAGTGTACTTCTTCCTATCCTCAGTTAACTTGAATTGTGTAGGAGTAGGTTTTGACACTTTCTTCTTCTCAGGCTTGTTTTTGGTCTTTGATTTTTTAAGAGCAACTTCATCTTCTTCCAAAGTCTTCATACTTAACTCGAAATCTGCTCTAACTTGGCCTTGAGAACACAGTTTTTGAAGGAGTTCTTCATTATGCATCTCTGTTGCTCTGGCTTCATCCTCAGCAGCAGCTCTTTGCATTCTGTTATATAACTCTGCAGCTTCATTCTCTTGTCTGATCACCTCCATTTCCTCAGCTGTCAGACCTTGAAAGTTAAATTCTTCTTGAGAACTTCTTTCTTTTTGTTATTCAGCTAACTTCCTTTCTTTTGCTTTTTCCTCCTCTGCTAGCTCAGCAGTCATTCTGTTATATAGTTCTGCTGCTGCATTTTCTTTTCTTACTATTTCAATCTCCTCCTCTGACATTTTTTCAAAGAATAGTGCTTCTTGAGCAAGCCTTTCTTCCTCCTGTCTTTCTTCTTTTGATTTCTTCACCACCACTGATTTTCCTTTTTCCTTTTCAGCATCAAGATCAACTAATTGTACTTTATTCTTATTCTTGTCTACTATAATGTACCCAAATCTACCTGTAGGAGCAGAAACAGACAAACCAGTGGATTGTCCAGGTAGTCTAAGAGAGGTTTGTTTTGGTTTTTCACCTATAGCAGCTGCAGCTCTCTGTTTTGTGACAAGCTCATCTATTATTTTCTTTCTCTCCTCTTCTTCTTTCTCCTTTTTAATTTTAAGTAGCTGTGAGGCCAGTGTGGCTTCATCATCCATTACATTTGTTCTGGACATCTTTGTTCTTATAAGAACATTTGCAGCTTCTTCTTCATCAATGGTAGAAGGAGTTTCTGTTACAGTGGTGGAAGGAGTTGTAGCTTCAGATTGAATTGCCTGAAAAGTAGTTGAAGCTTGATCGAACGTGGGAGGAATGGTTGTGAACAGGTAGGAATGATCTTCTTCCTCTGTTTCTGGAGCTGGACTGATAAGCATTGGGTCCGTAGAAACTTGCTCCGTAGAAACTTGCTCCGTAGCAACTGGACTAGTTACCATTGGATCCGCATCAACTTGGTCCGCAGCAACTGGGTCAGTAGTAACTGCCTCCGTAGCCATAGGATCCGCAGCAACCAATTCAGCATCTTGATCCGCAGCAACCATTTCAGTATCTTGACCCGTAGCAATTGTTTCAGGAGCAACTGGTGAAGTTTCATCTTCCATTTCGTCTATGGTTTCTTCGACCATTTGCTTCACTTCTTACTGCTGCTGCTCCCCCTTAAGTGGAGTATCAACTTCCATTTCTTCACCCTCTGCATCTATCACCATATTGGCATCAAAGTCTGTCTCCCCCTCAACTATACTGTATGTCTCCATTTGTTCATCTTGATTGGAGGTGGCAGTGATGACAGTATCTGTGCTTTCCTTGTCTTCATCACCTTTGCTCTCTCCAGATGATAACACATTCAATTCTTTCTCCCCCTTGTTGTCATCTGATGGGGAGTCATCTGAAGAGGATGAGCTGGAAGGTTTTGGTGAATTGCCAGCATCTTGTGTGGTGATTCTTTTGGGCAGTAACTGGACTGATATTAAAGCTTGTTGTGCCAGTACTTGTTGCACCAAAGATGTTAAAGAAGACAACATCTCTTCTTGTTTTTCAACCCTCACCATTAGATTTTGGTACATACCCATCAATTCATTGAAATGACTACCACTACCCTCACCCCTTTCCTGTTGGGTACCAACAGGTGGAAGATCCTCGGGAATAGAGAAACTCTCCTGCCTAGCAGAAGCAGGTATCTCCCCCATGGTCTCTTGGCGCCAGGGACCACCTTCCCAATCTGATAACAAGTTCTCAGCAAGGGATGGTGTTGCCGTGGTTTGGGTCTTAGTTATGTTGATACTGTCCTGAGCTCTACTATAAGAAGTAGAGGCTGCAGTAGTATCAGCCCTCCCCACATGGTCTTCCCTCTCCTTAGTGACCAACTCAGTGAACAAGGGGGTATGTTCAATGTTTTCCCCTAATGTGTGTGGCAATCCTGAAGATGTTTCAGGGATTGCTTTTGCAGTAGTAGTATGAGGGATGGTTTTAGATACAAGAGGCTGAGTAACCCTCTTGAGTCTTTTAGAAGCAGCTTTGAGGGGTTTGTGAGGCGCAGAAAACTTGGGTTTAGTCACTTTAGCAGGATTGACTGAAGTAGTAGCAACTGGAGTGGAACTCACAGTAGCAACTGGAGGTACAAGGGCAGTAGTAACTATCGTAGTAACCTCAGGGTTTCCACCTTCAGTACCTGCTTCAGATATGGCACTAGTGCCCTGAGTAAGTGCAGTGGTACTGATGGTGGCAGCTGTGGGTTGGGACAGAGGAAGAGTTTCTTGTCCTGCAGCTGTGGGAATCGTGACCACCAACATTTTTGAGAATAATGGTGTCACATGAGATGGACCACCCTTGTTTATTTGTCTCATATTAGTAAAAACTTTTCTTGAGTGAGCGTGTGAGAGAAAATGTTTTTCAGATCTTGGGAGATCTTTGTGAACACAATTTATACAATGTTGAAGAAATCTAGGATACATGAGAAATTTAAGTTTTGGGTTTTCAAGATTTCTTCTCATTGCATCAAAAATCATGTAGGAAAAGTTAAAAGTACCCCCCGTAGCCAAGCATACCATTGTATTGGCTAATGTTGAACTTCCTTCATGCCACCCTGTTCTTTTGGGGGACATACATTGTTGCAAAGTATGCAACATGTATTTCCATTGAGGGGAAAGTTTTGCTTTTAAAAATGTGGAAACGTTTAGGTCCCCCTCATATCCCATGTTAGTAAAAGTAGTTACTAGGGTATCATAAGGAACATGCTCTATACCTTCTTCATCTTGAAGGTTCAGATGTTCTCGGAGAGAGGACTCTGTCACTTGGATTGCCTTACCCCTCACCATATTGTCCAGAGTGGCAGTCGTCCAAAAATCCCTAATGTGGGATTCATCAATCTCAGGATTGATGGTTAACGCCGTCTTGATCTTTGATTGATCAAAGAAATCGATTATTTGGTGGAAATCGGCGTTATCGGTAGTCTTTTCCAAGCAAGCGACCATGTTGTGAGTCTTGAAGAATTGCAGTTGTTCCGCCATTGTTGATTCTTTGAGATGATTAGTAACAATAATGAGCAAGAATGTAGATGGTTAGTCACAACTAAATTGAAAATTGATTGATTTTAGTTCTAACGGTAACTTTTTCTTGGAAGATTTAGGGGTTTTACAACGTTAACAACTTGTCTTCCCTGATTAGACGCGGGTAATCATTCAAAAGTAACGGTCCAATTAAAAAGAGACACGTGGCACTAGTAGCTGTGCCTCGCGCCTGAATTTCAAAATTTAGGTCCAATCAGGTTTTTCCACGTGTTATTGTTATGTCCTCTGTGCTCGACACGTGTAAAGTGGGGATACAAGTTGTATTCTGACTTGTCAAATCATCAGTAATTAGGGAATTCTTATTGATTAAGAAACCTTATTAATATAATAATCTGCAGTATTAACACAAAGGTCCGTAGTAAGTTGGTTAATGGTCCGTAGTAATGGTTCATGGGCCGTATTAACCGGACTGTCCGTAGTAACTTGAGTTACTGGCAGTTGTAAACCAGAGGCCCGTAGTAACACATTCTTGGTCCGTATTAACCATTCCGTTTAAATTTGTTGACATAGGGCAGTAGTAGTTAAACCTTCCCGTAGTCCTAACAATTTGTTCGTACTATTCATACTTTGGACACTTTTTGTTTTTACTATTAATGTTGCAGTAGTAACATAGTACAATACTAGAGAGTAAGGTACTTGATTTTCATCATAAGGTTACTACTGCTTCTCGAAGGGACTTGTATTAAACAAAATAGAGATAATAAGAGAAAAGTATATGAGTTAGCCATCCGTGTTGATCATTCCAATGCTTGTGATTAAGAATGTGAATCGTCCAACATCAAACGCCTTTGTGAGGAGGTCAACGAGCTGATTGTCAGTGTGTATCTTCTCAACGTGGATCAGTTTCTTCTCGTTGCAATCTCTTATGAAGTGGTAGCGTATCTCTATATGTTTTGTTTTGGAGTGTTTGACTGGATTGTTGATGATGCTTATTGTGCTTTGATTGTCAATGAAGATTGGCGTGTTCATGAAAGAATAGCCATAGTCCATCATTTGATATTGAATCCAAAGTACTTGAGCACAACAGCTAGCAGCGGCAATGTATTCTGCTTCAGTGGAAGATGTTGACATCGTTGTTTGTTTCTTGCATTGCCATGACACCAGTCTTGAACCAATAAATTGGCACCCTCCAGTTGTTGACTTCCTGTCTAGATTTTCACCACCATAGTCACTGTCAGAATAAGCAATTAGATCAAAGGGAGAGTCTTTAGGATACCATAAGCCTAAGTTAGGCTTGCCCTTAAGGTAGCGAAAGATTCTCTTGACTGCAATTAGGTGTGACATGTTGGGCCTTGTTTGATATCTTGCGCATATACAAACTCCAAACATGATGTCTGGTCTTGAAGCTGTGAGATACATGAGAGATCCAATCAATGATCGATAGTTGTGTATATCCACATCCTCCCCCTCAAGATCAGGCGTCAATTGTTTGTGAGTTTCCACCGGAGTGCTTGCTACCTTGGAATCCATGAGTCCAAACTTGGTGAGGATGTCCTTGACATACTTGGTTTGACTGATTAGTAGTCCATCCGGCTTTTGCTTGACTTGTAAGCCCAAGAATAAAGTGAGTTCTCCCATAGAACTCATTTGAAATTTATTGTGCATGAGATCCTCAAATTCCTTGCACAATGAATCCTTGGTGGATCCAAAGATGATGTCATCCACGTAGATTTGAGCGAGTAGAATGTCTGAGTTAGACTTCTTGTAGAAGAGCTTTTTGTCAATTGTTCCGCGTTGAAAGTTGTTTTGAAGAAGATAGTCTGTAAGAGTGTCATACCAAGCTCGTGGTGCTTGATGAAGCCCATAGAGAGCTTTGATCAATTTGTAGACTTTGTGAGGATGCTGAGGGTCCTCAAAACCAGGAGGTTGTTTGACATAGACCTCTTCTTCGATGACACCATATAGAAAAGCACTCTTGACATCCATTTGATAGACTTTGAAGCCCATAAATGATGCAAAGGCTAGAAATAGGCGAATGGCTTCAATTCTAGCCACTGGAGCAAAGACTTCTTCATAATAAATTCCTTCTTCCTGTGTGTAGCCCTGTGCAACCAATCGTGCTTTGTTTTTAACCACAATACCACATTCATCTTTCTTGTTCCTGAAGATCCAGCGTGTACCAATCACTTTCTTGCCATATGGGATCTCAACTAGTACCCATACTCCTTGTATCTTGAATTGAAGTAACTCTGCCTGACATGCTTCAATCCAGTGAGGATCTAGTAATGCTTCCTGAATCTTCTTAGGTTCCATTTGTGAAAGAAAGCATGCAAAGAGACATGTGTTGATGAGTTCCGTTGATGGCTCCTTTCTTGACCTGGTTTGACTTCTAGTCTCCATGGAGATGTCAAAGTTGCCAATGATTTGATTAGAAGGATGGTTCTTGGCAACTCGAGAGGATGGGACCTTTTCAAGGCGTAGTCCAACTCCCAAGTTTGTATCATTCAAATCGGGCAGATCATTGCTAGGATTTTGCCCAGTACTTGGAGGAGTAATGAATGACGAGTTGGTATGTGTAGTAGGATAAGGTTCAAAGTCTTCATAAACCAACTGTTCAACTCCATTTGCATCCTCCTCAATGAGACGTGGTACTCCATTAGGTCGTGTTGCATTATCCGTAGCTAATGATGAATGTGGTTGCGGTTCGTCATCCTCTTTGGTAGAATTGTCTTTAGTGTGAGAGGAGTCTGGTTCTTCTGGAGTGATGGGATCTTCCAAAGTGATGGGAATATTGATGTATTCCATCACATCTAAACGAGCAGTACCTGTGATTGGAGCCGTAGCAAAGGGCTCCGTAGCTGGAGAAGTAGAACTTGCCGTATTAGCCAGATCCGTATCAACTTGTGTCGGGTGAAACTCAAAGTTTGAGTTCAATGATTTGGTCAAGGCATCCAAATCAAATACCCAATCTGGTCCATGTCCCTTGTTGTTGGATGTGTATTCATTGAATGTGACATTTGAGCTTTCTTCAATGATCTTTGATTTGTGATTATAGACCCGATATGCTTTGCTTTGAGATGAGTAGCCAACAAATGTACCTTCATCAGCTTTGCTTTCAAATTTTCCGAGGTAGTCTTTGGAGTTTAGAACTGTGCATGGGCATCCAAAGGCACGAAGGAAGCTGATCAAGGGTTGTTTCTTGTGAAGTAGCTCATATGGTGTCTTGTTTTGTGCCTTGACAAGCAAAACCCTATTCTGGACATAGCAGGCAGTGTTAACTGCTTCTGCCCAGAAGAAGATCGGAAGGTTGGAGTCAGCCAACATGCTTCTGGCTGCCTCAATCAGAGTCCTATTGCGTCTTTCAGCAACTCCGTTTTGTTGAGGAGTTCTGGCAGCACTGAATTGGCGTTCTACTCCTTTCTTGTCACAGAAGTCATTCATCACACTATTCTTGAATTCCGTACCATTATCACATCGAATTTTCTTGATCTTCTGATTAAGTTGAAGTTCAATCTTAGTGATAAATGAGATGAGTAGTTGGCTTGTTTCATCTTTGGTACCAAGAAAGTAAACCCATGTATATCTTGAGTAGTCATCGGTGATGACCAAGCAGTATGACTTCTTTGCTATACTCTTTACATTAGTGGGACCAAAAAGATCCATGTGAAGTAAATGTAAAGGAGTAGTGTTAGAGTTAATCTCCTTTGTCTTGTGTGAAGACTTGTGTTGCTTTCCTTTCAAGCAAGCTAAGCAGTTGTCTTCAAGGTTGAATTGCTTGTTTGGGAGACCTCTAACCAAACTAGATTTAACTAGTTTATTGATGTTCTTCAGGTTCATGTGGCACATCCTTCTATGCCATAGAGTTGATTCATCCAAAGTTGCTTTTGAAAGAAAGCAAGCTTCAGGTGAGTTGAGTTGAACCTTGGACATGTCTAGACAATAGACATTGTTTCTCCTTGGTGTTCTGAGTAGTATCATGCTTTCATCAATTACATACCCAGGCTTCATTATAATGCATTCTGTTGCAGTGAAGATCGGTGTGTGTTTCTCATCACAAACTTGAGAGACACTCAACAAGTTATATTGAAGCTGTTGCACATAGTACACGTCCTTGAAGTGTAGTGTACCATTGATGATTGTTCCCTTTCCAGTAATCTTTCCTCCCTTTGGATTCCCTCCAAAAGCAACATATCCTCCATTGAACTTTTCAAAGTCCTGAAGGCATTACATGTTGCCCGTCATGTGCCTGGAGCAGCCACTATCTACATGCCAACTGTTCTCACTCTCTTTTGTTGGCTGAACCTACACATAAACGTTAGAGATTAGTTTCTGGTGGGAACCCAAGCCAAAGTTGACTTGGGTTTTCCCATATCATCGAAGTAACTCACCTTCCTTTGTACTAGTTTTGAAAAATCAGTGGGGATAGGTGGTTGAGTTACTTGAACTTTTGGTTGCCACACTTGTTTGAAAGATTTTCTTTTTGAACAATTTTGGTGTTAACAACTTTTGATTTAACAATTGGAGTAGGTACTGGTTTGACCTTCCGTTGTTTCGTTTTGTTAATAGGAGCCTTAGTAACAAAGTTACTTTTGGCAGTATTAACGCGAGCAGACTTCATACGGTTATTTTTCACAGTATTAACATGAGCAGTATTAACACCCTTACTTTTTGCCGTATTAACCTTGGCCGTAGAAACAACTGATTGTCTAGCAGTATTAACTCTATTTTTCTTGTTGGAAATTATGTTTTGTTTGTTAACACCTTGATTTACTGGAGAAATGTGTTTGATGAAGTTGTTTTTAGAGACATCCCTGCCTTTGTATCCCACCCCATTATGTGGTTTTTGAATCACTTGTGTTTGATTTTGAGGATTGTGATAACAGATTTTTGCATAATGATTCAATTTACCACAAATAAAACACCCTTTTCTTGAGGATTTAACAGTTTGTCCCTTTTGAGTTTTGACTTGATTCATATTGCGTTGGTTTCCTCTTTTGCCTATGTGTTTCCAAGTCTTTGTGTTTTCTTTAGGGAATATTGTGTTTTTGCTTTTGGTGGATGTGATTGTAGTCTTAATGGGGTTAGTGGATGGCAGAGACACTAAACTTTGTGTCGAAGGTAGAGTTATTCCTTCTATTGTGAGTAGCTGATTTTCCAATGGAATATCCTTATTCTTCACAACGTGAACTTTACTTTCTTCAACTAAGTCCTCAATTAGAACTTCATCATAGTTGATTGGATCAACATTGAATGATTCCTTTGGGGGTGTCTGTGAGATGGGAATCCTGGGCTCATCTAAAGATGGTGGGATGTAGTTTTGATTAAATGGAGGGGCAACTTCTTTGTAACCTAGGCCAACTTTAACTTTTCCATGAATTTGTTTTTGACATAGGTCGTTTACAGATTTAGAAGCAAATTCTAGTTTCCCTACATCTAATTCAACCTTAATATGTTCTTGTTCTAGGAGCTTATTCTTATCCCTAGCCACCTTGAGTTTATGAAGTAAGTCCTCTTTTTGCCATTCAAGTAGATCGATCTTTTCTTGGTAGCTTTGTTCATTGACTCTATGGGACTTAATCTAGTTTTCTAAATTATCAATTACTCTAAGAGCGGACCGTCTTTGTTCTTCTAAGTTTTTAATGGAGTCACTCATTAATTGATTATGATCTTTGTACTTAACAATTATATCTTTACATTCAGGAGTACATAATTTAGATTTTACCTCGGCCATAAGAGATGAAGAATCTGGACTTGGAGAGTCAATGGCCATGAGAGCATCCTCGTGTGGTGCTACTTGATCGTCATCATTCCAGTCATATCCCAGTACGTTGTTGCTGATTTCAGGAATTCCAATGTCAATATAAGACAACTCAGTAGAAAATAGGTCATCCGTAGTAACTAAATTTCCCAGAATTTCCGTATCATCCATTACTACGGCTATGCATGCATGATGAACAGTAATTTCTACGTGATTTTGTTCCTCAGAGATTAGCGCTCTATTTTGACTTGTTTCTTCAGCCAAGTCACTCCAATCAAATCCAAAGATGTCCTGGGACATGAGTGCACTCTGAGTTGTGTCTTGAGTGGTTCGTGGATTGGTGGTTCGTGATTTGTTTGGATAGTCTCTAGCGAAGTGACCTAATTCACTGCATTCATAGCACTTCACTTTGCTTTTGTCGAAGGTAATTCGTTCGTTGTTTTGTGGATTGAATCTCCTTCCTGTCCTATTCAAGAATCTTCTAGCTCGTAGTGCCAGCATAGCAGATTGCCACTTCAGGTCGATTTCATCACAATCATCTGGATGCATCTGTTTGACCTCTTCACCTGTGAGATTTGAACACTTGCAGATAAAGGATTCGAATGAAATTTCTTCGCTGATTTCATGTGTTGGTCCTCCAGATGTTGTGGCAAGTGCAGTGTTACCATTGGTAATACTAGGGTTGTTATTGGCAACCTTTTCTGCTTCGACTTCTGCTTCAAATACTCTTAGATCGTTGTAAAGATCATCTAGTTCAAGCGCTTCTAGGGTGTCTCCTTGTCTGTATGAAACTGTGTAGATAATTCATTCCTTTCCTAGAGCTCGGATGAATTTTCTGTTTAGATCATCTTTATCATACCTGATTCCTGCGCTAATCATCTCTCCAGTGAGTTTTTTGTAACGATCAAAAGTCTGAGTCATTTGTTCGCCAGGCACCCGGTTGAAGTTTTCATACTCCTGCTTGAGAAGAGCTTTCTTGTTCTTTTTGGTATTCTTTGTTCCGCTGAATCTCTTCTCCAAAGCTTCCCATAGCGATTTGGCATCTTCATATTCTTCGAATTGCGATTGATATTCGTTGGGGATTGCAATTAAAAGAATACTGAGAGCCTTGATCTCAGTTTGTTTTTCTCTTCGTTCAAGATCAGTCACCAGTGCTCGTGCATTCATTCCTGGTTCTCCATCAGCTCCATTGGCGGCAACACGTTTGTTACCATTGATGATTACATCCCATACTGTATAGTCAGACAGTAGAATGTGTTGCTTGATTCGTAGCTTCCATAAGTCGAATTCGTTGCTATTTAAGATAGGAACTTTTCCAATTGCAACTTCAGTCATGATGGTTGTAACGATTCTTGCTTGTGAGGTTTATGAACTCGTTGATCAATGGATCTAAAGCACCTCCTGTGCTATGATACCACTTGTCAGGATCGTATTAGTCTAGATAAACTAATATGTTTGCTAACGTTTAAGATCGAGATCTATTGAAGAAGTTCAGCAGCGGATGAACACTTCAATATTACGAGTTATCAAACAACTAATAATGAATAATGAATAAACATATTATTGTCGAATTGTAAGCCTCAATTGCATTAATCAATAATATCAATACAACGTGTTTTCTATATTCTCCAAGGATCTATATTTATAGACCTTGAGGCTCGTTCTAGATAAACTAGAATTCTACATCTATCCTTATCTAAATAAATCGTTATCTAGATTTAAGGAAACTCTATCTAATTAACAAAAGGAAATCTAATCTAATTATAACTCTATCTAATTAGATTTGATACTTGCAAGATAAGTTTGTCTTCCGTGTCTTGACTTGACTTCCTCTGTATCTTGACTTTGACTTGGGCCGTAGTAACTTCATGTCACCGTAGTAACTTAAGTATCCGTAGTAACTTGTTGAACCTCCGTAGTAACTCATAATATCTTCCGTATTAATCACTTGAATTACTATTCTTGTTTGTTAAGTGAGTTGTTCTTGGTTAAACTATGTTTAGCTAAGTTATAACCCAATATTACTGTTATCTGATTATTAAATAATTAGAATTTATAGTATAGTAGTATTAATAATTTGTATTAGCTTAGGTTTATGTTTTTTTTACTAGGATTTATTACTTAAGTCACAAGTAGCTCTTGTAATCGGTTTAGAGTTTCTAACCGAGTTATAGTAGGATTCGTACACCCTCTCACCTATATAAAGGGTGAGAGGGTGATGTTAAATCCTTATACCAAATTTCCTTTTCCTTAATGAGAGTCGCTTAATATACTCATACTCTCAGTTTCTTTTCTTCTTTTTTGTTCGATAACCACCACCATAGTTTAAGATTCTTGTATTTCGCGGGTTCCCTCAGGTTTGTTGATGTCGAAATTTCCAACAAGTAGTATCAGAGTCACGGACGGTGGTTCTTGTAGGTGAACAACTACAAGAATCTTCGTAATTCTCGGCCAGACTTGCGCAACTGTGGAAAAAACGTGATCCTGAGTTCGTTCACCGTTGGAAAAACGTGATCCTAAGTTCCCAACACATATATATATACAATATGACCAAAATATTTTTCGATCAGAGGTGTGTAAAAAAAGATATAAATTGTTGAAGGTGGCTGCAAAAATAGGATAAAGGTTGAAAAATTAGCAAGTTCTTAGATTCTTTGCACGGGTCGGTTTTTGATTCGTGGGTTGTTATAAAGATCCAAGTTTGTGTTTTTTGTGGCTGGTAGAATCCGCGAGAGTGTATCTGAGTTGAATACGAGTTTTGTTTTGAACTCGTGGGTTGTAGGCTCAATTTCTTGCGGGTTGGTTTATCGAACAAAGAAGGTGTTTGCGGGATTGTTTCTTAAACCATAAAGTAGGGTTTAGTTTGTGGGGGTTGTTACTTGATCCGCAAGCAACAAAAAAGGTTCTAGGGTTTTATGGGGTCTAACGTGTACCATAAAAGTAGGGTTTTGCAAGACTAACTTTGGTTTCAAGTTAGGGTTCTGGATTGCTTACGTATCCGACAAAGATTGTGGAGGTGTTTAGTTACTATCCGAGGATTGCAAGAGAGAAAGGAAAGGAAGGTGTTTCTAGGGTTCTTGGTGATCGAGGTTACTTGCATATCAAGATACGGTGTGGTTCTTGGGGAGCATTTTATCGATTTCGAGAAGGAGCAACGGTATCGGGAGTTACAAGGTTCTTGTGGTCCAAGTTCAATCGGGTTTTCTTAAGTGGTAAGTTACGGTTTTGTAACTTAGGAACAAGTAGGAGATTGGGGTGCTTGGATAATTGTCTTTGGGAATTTCTAAAGGGATACGATTTGCAAGGAGGAGTAATGAAAGGATACATCTGCAGGTGTGGTGGTTAAAGTCATTGTAAATGACTAACTCTTTGGCAAAGAGAGTACCGATGGAAGATGGTTCAAGCTATGTTCTCAAGGGTGTGGGTTACATTACGGGGTTAAGGAGGATCTTGGTATCTTTGGGTACGTTGTTGAAAGAGGGATACACCGCGGTGATGCATGATGTGGGTTCCATTACGGTTTTGTATGGAACAAGGACAAAGAGTTTTGTATACTCTTTGGACGACTGTGTGGAGGCAGGTGCGAAAAATTTTGTGGAACATGTCTAGTTTGAGGTGGAATCACTGAGCGATCAAGGTGAGTTGATCGTTGATCGGAGGTCATCAAGAAGTTGGGGGTAAATCAGAGGAGTAGTGATGAGGGGAAATGTGAGAAGCCTCGGTTACATATTTGGGGATAGCTTTTAAACAGGTGTGGTTTCGGTATCAAAAGATAGCGCTAGCGGTTGTTGCAGGGTACTTCATGGTATGCGCTAGATCGGATATTTCTATCGTCGAGCGCTTTGTGAAAGGCTCTGCAAAGGTGGGTCTAGTTCATGGAGAAGATCAAGGTGAACACGGATATGTTGACGGTTTTAGGGACCCTGAAGAGGGTAGGTTGAAGATCGAATGTGTGTTCAGGGTAATGACATGTGCGGTTCAACACATGGTTACTACAACGGGGGAGTATTTGATGCTTACAGGAGGATTAGAAGAATACATGTGGCATAAGGGTTTCCTAATCAAGCTGGGAGAAGACCTCATGAAGAACGTGGTTCCAGGACCAAAGTTCAAGTATTGTGTGGATTACGTGGATATGCTTAGTATCGGGATTATCTAAAACTTAGAATAAGGTGGAAATTGTTATCCAGTTATTAAATAATTAGGATATATATTCTAGTAGTATTAGTAATTTGTATTAGGTTAGGCTTATGTTTTCTTTTATTATGATTTATTACTTGAGCTACAAGTAAAGCTATTGTAATCGGTTTAGGGTCTCTAACCGAGTTATAGTAGGACTCGTACACCCTCTCACCTATATAAAGGTTGAGGGGATGAGGCTAAATCCTTGTACCAAATTTTCTTTTCCTTAATGAGAGTCGTCTAATATTCTCATACTCTCGGTTTCTTTTTTCCTTTCTTCTTCGATAACCACCACCATAATTAAAGATGTTGATAATTTTTCGCGTGTTTCCTTATGCTTGTAAAAGGTCGAAATTTCAACAATTAAAACTAATCAAAAATATTATTAAAATGCATTTGGTTTAGCATTTTTGTGCAAATTTTGAAAACTTATCATGTTGAAAAAATCTTTTATCCAAATTAATTAAATAATTCCTTTTTCAACATGATATTTTTTCAAAATTTATATTAAAGTCCTATGAAAAATCAACTGAACCATTCTTTAAACAAAAATAAATAATTTTTTTCTCATTATTTTTGTCTCTTTTTCTATGTTTCAGTATTTTTTTTTATTTTTTCACCATCATCTCCCTATTTCTCTTCATGTTATCTATTTACTATCTATAAAGTTGATGAAAAAAGTAAAAGTTTTAACTGATTTGAAATATACATATATATCCAATAAAAAGTTAGGAAATAAAAAAATAAATAAAACGATTTAATCATTTATCATAACTGACAGGTCTTTAAAGATTTTAGAACGAATTAGTAGGTGATTAACTTAACTAAACAATGACGGAATCATTATTTTGTTAATGAATTGATGAATTAGAAGGTTAATCGAACTTAGAATTGCTACATATTGTTTTCATTCAAAGCCACAAAAAGGCGAAAAAAGTTGTTACAAAATGGTTTCACTATACACTCACACATACAAACACTCCTACTCTGTTGCCTTCCCCACTATTTATAGACTTCAAATTACAACTTAAATTGCAAAATACACATCCTTATGTTTATTTAAAAAACACTTTGGATGAAGTAACAACGAAGTGTTCACTTTAAACTTTAAATCTAATGATCTTTACTTTAACTTGGATGTTAAGTTTGTTTTTCGAAGTTAATCTTCTCCAGTATCATCTTCTTAAGGTTTAATTCGGATGTTGAAAGTGTTCATCCGAGTTAAACACTTGATGCAAAAATCATTTTTGCGCAAATTTGAAGCTTAATCCAAAATTCCATTTTAAGCTCGAACAATAACTCTATTAAGATTAAGATTTATACATTAAAATATAAAAAGAACATTTTTAATTTGAATAATTAAGAATATTTTTAATTTGAATAATAAAAGTTATGGTTTACACTGTAATTGTTTAATTTTTGTTTAATGGGTGAAATTTACGAATATCAAATTGAAATAATAAAATGGAAAGTTAACAAAGAGAAAATAATTAATTCAACGTTATTATATATATATATATATATATATATATATATATATATATACTTTTTGTTTGTTACATTAACTTATCAATTTTCTAAAATAAGTGTATAAATAAAAAAAAATCTAAAACTATTCTTGTATACGCATTAGTGTAATATTTATCGTTATGGGATTAGGTTCAAACTAGAACCAAAAAAAGTTTGAGAACCAAAAGAACCATGCATCAAAACAGAACTTTGTTCATATATGTTTTGAATGTGTTCATATGTAACAAGTAATGGAGACTACAAATCGAGTAAATTAAACGTTTTTTGATTTGTTCATATACGAATGATCATCATTTCCAGCAAAAGTATTCATATATGAACACATCAAAAAACGTTTAATTTATGATGTTTTTTTATTTTATTTTTTGAAATTTTTACTCGATTTGTTGTCTTAATTAGTTTTTACATGTGAACGAACTGAAAACATATATGAACAAAGTTTTTTTTTGTGGTTCTTTTGATTCTCAACCTTTCTTTGTTCTCGTTTGAACTTTTGTCTATTGTTTATGAATAATATAGGGCAAATGGCCTGTGTATGCTTCCAACTTGTCACCTTATTCTTTAGTGTACACCGTATTCTCAAAAGTTCTATTGAGTACCATATGTTGACTAATTTATTCATTCGAGTACACGTTTAACCTTTGAAACCGGTTACCGGTTACTTTGACACGTTGGACGCCATGTTGGACGTCATATCACCTAAGAACCACTAACTTAACCATTACTCAACCACAGTTAGTGTGAGTGTTCATTCACACAACTCTCTCCACCTACTGATGTATCTGAAATAATCCATATTTTGTAGCCACATTTATCGTATTTAAGCCCATTTTCTGCAACTTTTATTATGATTTGGTATATTTTTAGTGAGAATTGCAGAATAGAGTAATATTTGGACCACGGAGCGAAAAGGAGCTGAAACTGGCTTGAAACGGAGACAAACGAGCAAGAAACGTGAAGTTGGAGAAACAGCCGACGGCTGAAGATATTTAGCCGACGGCTAAAATTAAAGTTTTTCACTAATTGTTCGTTACGTGCCGCGGAAGCAACTTTTTAACCCGCGTGTTCCAGCCGACGGCTGAAGTGAGCCAGCCGACGGCTAAATTGGCGTTTTCAGAATCTATAAATTGGGCTTCTAGGTCTCGAGTTTAAAATACATTATTCATTATTTTCAACCTGCATCCATCCTGGAAAGCTGCAAGAAGAGTCCTAGAAGCTGTTAAACACTTGGAAGCTTTTGGTTAATCTCTATTAACCAACTTTGAATTTAGTAATTGTTTGATTAAAAACTTATTTGCATTATTTTTCTTGATACAATGATTTGTTTGAAGACTTATTTTGTTATTTGCTTACAATCCAACATGAGCTAAACTCTTTAAGCGATTGCTTGGATTGTTGAACCTGGATCTATGTTTTAATCAAGTTTATGTTTGAACTTATTGATTTTTCCATTATTATTTACGTTTAATCGCGATCCATGTTTATTCAAAGTTATTAAATCTACTACTTAGCGTGATTGATAGATCTATAACATAACTAGCGTTCTTATAAATTTATCAGTTATTTACAATTATATGATTTATTAGATAATTGTAGCTTGATACTTAATTGAGATAGGCTAAGAGATTAGTAATTTAATAAATTGAATGAACATGACAATTATATCAAATCTGAATAATTGAGACTTTTGTTAATTCGTAGTCGACAGATTAAATTGTAAATAATAGTGAACTTAAAGCACAATTTAGAGTGGATAAATCTAAGATAGCTCTTGATGTACGAATAGTCGTATGATCTTTCTCTAAAATTGTAGGATTAGATAACTCTAGCGGGAAATCTATTTATCATAGAAATCACAGTTAAATCAATCAAACATATTCTTGTTAATCATAATCCAGGTGAAACGTAATTCCAAGTAATCGTTGCTTTTAAAATCTGATTAATTCTCAAAGACTTTTCGAAACAGTTTTTCATCCGCAATCCACTTAGTTAATTAAATTGCTATTTAATTTAGTTATTTGTTTTCTGAATTATGTTCTCTCAGAACTAAAACGTCCCCCATATTTACTTGCTTTAATTAGTTTAATTATATAATTTGAGATAACGAATATAAATACACGTTCCCTGAGTTCGATCCGGACTTACTGATTCTATATTTGCGTACGATCAGGTACACTGCCTGTATTGTGTGTTAATATACATTGGTATAATCCTTTTCTAAACTTTAAATAATTTTATGTTATAAAATACACATCAAGTTTTTGGCGCCGCTGCCGGAGGTGAGGTGACTTACAGATGGGTTGCTATTAGAGGGGTTGATGGTGTTGATGAGTCGGATGATGAGGAGCAGCCGCCAGGTTACGAGGATGTTCCACCACCAGTTCAGGAGGAGGGCCCACCGGGTCAGGGGTTCGATTTTTCGGCTCAGATGGCTGCTTTGACATCTAGCATGGGGCAGATGTCATCACGGTTCGATTCATTTGCGGACCGTATGGAGGATCGTTACTGCGATCTCAGCCACGACATCACCTATATCCGCAACCAGGTGGGGCACATGCAGTCAGAGTTTGACAGTAGGAACCGTTATCAGGACGAGGTTTTGTACCAGTACCATCAGCGTGCAGGTGTTAGTTACCAGGCCTATGACGGATCTTATCACTCGTTTGGTAGTACCACTCCGATGGATCAGGATCAGCCATCTTCCTCCACCTACGAGGATCGCCATCACCTGTGGTCTTCTCAGCCTTACCAGTACGATCCTCCTACCGAGGCCCAGAGACAGCAGGACGAGGAGGAGCGGAGAGCCGCTTGGGGCAGCCAGGGCCGTTGGCCTGATATGTGATGATCTTTGGTTATGTTGTGTATTTTTAAGACTATTTTTATTTTTATTTCGTATGGATTATTTGTTTGAGATTTTTGTATTTTGATTATGTATTTCTTTTTATTATTTACTTATGGTACTTAATATGTGTGCATGTTTTTCCCATTTTAGAATATCTACCATTTTAGTGGAAGTAATGCCGAAAATCCGAATTTTCAAAGGAAGCTATGCAGATTTTTTGAGGACGTTAAGCTTTTACCAGCCATACATTCTTTCCATTGCTATTTCCTTTCATAGCATTCGACATTTAAATGGGGGAGCCTTTTCTATTCCTTTCTCTTTTTCTTTTTGCACTTAATTGCTTAATTTTTATTTACAATGAGGACATTGTATTGTTTAAGTGTGGGGAAGGGGTTAGGATCGAATCTATTTGTCCTTAGGAACAATTTGTGTGAAAATTTAAAAATTTTGACATATTTTTCGTAATTAGTTTTAACTAGTTGCATAACTAGGCACACCTACCCATTTCAATTTTTGTGAGGATTTGAGCCATTATAGCATACATTTTATATGCTTTTATCTTCATTTGTTATGAGTGTGCCGGTGACTTGTAGACTTTAGAACTTGACACTGTATACGCTTCGAGGCTATGAATGAGCATAAGTTTTTACTTATTAGTAACTAGGAAAGAGGCAAAAGAATTAGGATTGTTAAACCGTTGATTGGCCTATTCGTTTCTTATAGTCGGTAACTACACTGGTTATTTGACTCACACTACCTATCGAGCACTCATTTTTAGTGTTTTTGACGTTTAGATACCATATTTGCGCCAAACCTTTTTCTTTTATCACCTTTCCAGATATATTCCATAAATTGAGCCTAATGTATAAGTCGTTTAATCCGGATATTTTTGTTGAAAATTCTCTCTTTCTTAACTTGATTGATTATTAGACGGAATGTTATATATGATGGCGTGGAGTTGTTTAATTTACTTAAGTTCACGAAGGAAGTTACTGGTGGATATAAGTTAAGAATTATTCAGGATTTTGATGGACCTTTTGAGCGGTGTCTTTAATATAAAAAAAAAAAAAAAAAAAAAAAAGAATAGTTATTGAAGCCCGTACTAGGTAGCCAATAATTGTTGAAGTTATTTGACGAAATTTGCGAAAAATAAAAATTCTCAATTGAAGTGTTGAAGTTATTTGACGAAATTTGCGAGAAATAAAAATTCTCAATTGAAGCGTTGAAGAATTAAGACGAAGTTTGGTCTTAGAAGTTTCATCAGAGTGAGCCATTAGGGATAATCAATCGAGTTTTGAAAGTAATATAATTTTTGACTAAAATATTTGGATTTGTAGATTAATTGGAAGTTGATTGTTTCATATCGTTCATATTAATTCACATTCATCCTATTTTCCATTATTTTACCCATCACCCATTGATATGACCATAAGCCCTCTGAACTAGTTACTTAGACTCTATTGGTGGAGAAGCGTATCGTTATCAAGCCTATGATAGAATACTTGTCATGACTGAGCTTTGAGCGATTTCACATATATATTACACTTAGATTAGCTTTTTGAGTGATTGAGTGTTATACTTCCCAAATCGTGAAATGTTTAGTTATGCATTTAAATTTTGGCTTGGTAATAATTAAATTCATCTTCGTAAATAAAATTTTGGTAATTTACTCGACTCGTTGGGTATTTTATTTTTATTGAAGATGTTTGTTTTGTTCTAAATCTAACAGTTTACTTGAGGACAAGTAAGATTCAAGTGTGGGGAATTTGATGTATCTGAAATAATCCATATTTTGTAGCCACATTTATCGTATTTAAGCTCATTTTCTGCAACTTTTATTATGATTTGGTATATTTTTAGTGAGAATTGCAGAATAGAGTAATATTTGGACCACGGAGCGAAAAGGAGCTGAAACTGGCTTGAAACGGAGACAAACGAGCAAGAAACGTGAAGTTGGAGAAACAGCCGACGGCTGAAGATATTTAGCCGACGGCTAAAATTAAAGTTTTTCACTAATTGTTCGTTACGTGCCGCGGAAGCAACTTTTTAACCCGCGTGTTCCAGCCGACGGCTGAAGTGAGCCAGCCGACGGCTAAATTGGCGTTTTCAGAATCTATAAATTGGGCTTCTAGGTCTCGAGTTTAAAATACATTATTCATTATTTTCAACCTGCATCCATCCTGGAAAGCTGCAAGAGAGTCCTAGAAGCTGTTAAACACTTGGAAGCTTTTGGTTAATCTCTTTTAACCAACTTTGAATTTAGTAATTGTTTGATTCAAACTTATTTGCATTATTTTTCTTGATACAATGATTTGTTTGAAGACTTATTTTGTTATTTGCTTACAATCCAACATGAGCTAAACTCTTTAAGCGATTGCTTGGATTGTTGAACCTGGATCTATGTTTTAATCAAGTTTATGTTTGAACTTATTGATTTTTCCATTATTATTTACGTTTAATCGCGATCCATGTTTATTCAAAGTTATTAAATCTACTACTTAGCGTGATTGATAGATCTATAACATAACTAGCGTTCTTATAAATTTATCAGTTATTTACAATTATATGATTTATTAGATAATTGTAGCTTGATACTTAATTGAGATAGGCTAAGAGATTAGTAATTTAATAAATTGAATGAACATGACAATTATATCAAATCTGAATAATTGAGACTTTTGTTAATTCGTAGTCGACAGATTAAATTGTAAATAATAGTGAACTTAAAGCACAATTTAGAGTGGATAAATCTAAGATAGCTCTTGATGTACGAATAGTCGTATGATCTTTCTCTAAAATTGTAGGATTAGATAACTCTAGCGGGAAATCTAGTTATCATAGAAATCACAGTTAAATCAATCAAACATATTCTTGTTAATCATAATCCAGGTGAAACGTAATTCCAAGTAATCGTTGCTTTTAAAATCTGATTAATTCTCAAAGACTTTTCGAAACAGTTTTTCATCCGCAATCCACTTAGTTAATTAAATTGCTATTTAATTTAGTTATTTGTTTTCTGAATTATGTTCTCTCAGAACTAAAACGTCCCCCATATTTACTTGCTTTAATTAGTTTAATTATATAATTTGAGATAACGAATATAAATACACGTTCCCTGAGTTCGATCCGGACTTACTAATTCTATATTTGCGTACGATCAGGTACACTGCCTGTATTGTGTGTTAATATACATTGGTATAATCCTTTTCTAAACTTTAAATAATTTTATGTTATAAAATACACATCACCTACTACAATCAACTTTACCTGTTTTTATCTTCCATTTATTATTGGTTCTAGAGTTTGACCATAAAAATTTCTCAATAAAACCCCCACTTCCCTTTTTCAACTTTACCTGTTTTTTCTTTTTTTAATTTGATTACTTATGGTGGTTGTTTTGATGAATAATAATTCCCCAAAACTAAACCCTAAATTTAACCTACGTTGTCACACAAAAACCATTGATCTTCAATTCTTAACCTAAATTTGACATAAATTTAACATAAAATCCGCGTATGAGAGACGGGTGCCGGTGCCGGAGTCGATGATGAAATCGGTAGTGGAAGGTGAGAATGCGCTGGTGGAACGGAGGAGAGAGAGTGTGTAGTCGGTGATGGAGTATGGTTGTGACGGTGGAGGGAGTGGTGCCGGTGGCCGGAGACTGTGGAATGTTTTGGTGGTTGGAGAGAAGCCATTTTTAGGGTTTACTGAGGTGGAATTCGCCATGGATTAATTTGAGATTGGAAATCAGGGGGTGTATGGAAACTAGTGGAGAAGAAACAGATTTAATTCTTTCAATTCTTTAACCTAAATTTAAGGCGCCGATTTTGCCGACTATTGATCTTCAATTCTTTCCACCTGCAGAAGCTATCAAATCCATCGTTACAATCATTTCCACCTGCAGAAGCTATCAGATCCGTTTCCAGTATCTGTGCCACGTCATCGTTTCGACGACCTTCGGTTTTCCGTAATGCGTTTGAGTAAATTTAGCTTATTTGTAGTTTGGTAAATTTAGCTTATTTGTAGTTTGAGTAAATTTAGCTTATTATGTCATATTTACTAATCTAAGATCTGGGTGTTTGTATTTTTAGCATTATTATTATAGTATAAAAATCTTGGTTTTTTTATAAAGTTTCCATTTTTATTGTTTGAAAATGTCAAATCTTGGTTTTGTTGTTCATTGTGAGTTATATGAGATCTGGGTTTTATGGGGTTTTGAAGTAATTTTGGGGGAGAATTGAAATATAATGGGGAGTTTGTTTAAATTTGTTTAATTTTGTTTAATTTTGAGAAATGTGTGTGAAAGAGAGAGGTAATCACGCGTGGCAGATGAGGTGGACAATAGGTCAACTACTGTACGTCTATGTGGAAGCTGAGGTGGACAAAAAAATCGTTAACTTGTTACACGTAGGCTTTTTGTAGGTAAACGGTTACCACGTGTACTCGAAAGAATAAATTAGTAAACATATGGTACTCAGTAGAACTTTTGAGAATACGGTGTACACTAAAGAAAAAGGTGATAAGTTGAAAGAATACACAAGTCATTTGTCCAATAATATAAGAAGCATCATAAATACTCTTTTATACACAAGTATAACACGAGGTGATCCAAAAAACTTAGTTTTAATATTCAAGTAAGATTATATATTGAAAATTTTTGATCAAAAATAAGAGATTTATTCTCGATGTAATAATAATTGATTTTTTTAACCTATATTAAAATAAATAAAATATAAAGATAAGTAATAAAATAAATAATATATTTATCAATACTGACAAAATTAAAATGAATATAACTTTTGTGTGTAAGGTATTAGTGAGAAATTATGAGATGTGTTTATTTCGTTTTTCCCGAAAAGAAAAAAAAAAAGAAAATAGATAGATATAGATATATAAAGATATAGATTTATAATAAAATAAAACAATGGCCCACATTGGGGTTTCGTATATGTAAAAGAGATTTCAAAACCTAACTAAGTTATTAATATTTTGGTGTTCATTTTATTTTTGAAAAAATAGTTGATTTCACACACAAATCAAAGACTTTATTTATATATTTTTTATAAAACAACCAACTCTAATAACCATATAAAATCTGACTATAATGCCCATAGGTAGCATCCAAAGGTTATGATTTGTGTCGTTATCAATATTGGATGTTAACTTGAAGCCATATATGCAAATTACCAAAGTCGTGAAATTTATTTGTATCGTAGTCAAACCAAAATTCTTTAGACTATGCGGAGTGGTAAGTGATAAGTGATGATGATTTGGAGTGATAGAGGTGATTTGTAGGAAAGAGAGTGTGATTTTAGGAAAAAAAAAAGGTGTGATGACGTGGATTGATAGAAATGGGTGGAGTGGTTGTGTGTAAGTGATGATGATGTGAAGTGATAGATGTGATTTGTAGGAAAGAGAGTGTGATTTTAAAAAGTTGTATATTTATTATTTTTTTTTATATAAATGAAATTTAAAAAGTTGTATTTTTATTAAAAAAAAAACACACACTACAATTTATTAAAAAACATACTACGATTAAACTAAAATACGTTAAAAAAAATACAATTTAAAAAAAAAAAAAACACTTCAATCTTCAGCGTTGTTTCCTCGGGGGCGGTAATACCAGACATGTTCGATCAAATCGGCTACGAGACTGTGATGGGTATCTTCGTCACGCATGTCACGTGTGTTCTGTTGTTTCTCTTCAAAGCTAATCTGGACTTCTAGTTCTGTGGCATTCTCATCATAAGGTTGACAATACGCACGACCTTTGTCTTCCAAAATCATGTTATGAAGAATTATAGCGGCGTACTTCGCGTTTCTAATTTTTTCTAAACTCCAAGCTCTTGGGGGGGTTTTAATTATATGCCACCTTTTTTTCAACACTCCAAATGCCCGTTCGATGTCCTTTCTTGAAGATTCATGGGCTTTTTTTAAATGGTTACGCTTCTCGTTTAATTCGTCTCTTTCCCTGAAAGACTTTATTAACACCGGCCATTTTGGATAAATACCATCAGCGAGGTAATACTCGTATTTGTAGGTTGTGTCGTTAACAATAAACGACTGATCGGGAGCCGTCCCATTCTCAATGTTGTTGAAAAGCGGTGACTGATCCAAGACGTTGATGTCATTATTCGCTCCAGCAACCCCAAAAAATGCATGCCATATCCACAAATCAGTAGAGGTCGTAGCCTCTAACATACTGGAAGGGTGATTGTGATCACCCCTATGGTATTGATCATGCCAAGCGACAGGACAATTTTCCCATTCCCAATGCATACAATCCAAACTGCCTAGCGTACCGGGAAAATTGTGTTTTTCATCATGAACCGAAGTAATCTGCTGTATGTCACTCCAACTAGGACGGCGTAAATATCTCTTGCCGTATAAAGAAACCACACCTATTTCATATATTATTAAATTTTAAGTAAAAATAAGTTTCAAAGTAAACTAATTAAAAAAGTAAAGGTTAAAAATTTACCTTCGCAAAAGTTGGCAAGGGATTCACGTGAAACTCTTTCGGACATTTTTAAATACTCTTCCCATATGTCACTACAAGTGCCAAAAGCAAGTTGTCGTATGCCGGAGGTGCATTTCTGAATCGGTGTAAACCCAGCCCTTCCTCTACAATCAAATTTTTGCCTAAAATAATCAAAATGGTTTTCAAAATCGTGGCATATCTTGAGAAATAGCTCCCTCCTCATTCGAAAACGACGGGTAAATTGTTCGTCGGTGTAGGTGCAACCCGGAGAAAAGTAAGATTCCATTAGTAGTGTTTGAGCTGCTTCACGGTTACGTTCCATTGTGGTTCTTCTTGTGGTGATTGGCCTTTGGATTTGTTGTGATGCATAGTTAACAACGGCCATAATCGTTTCGGCTACAATTGCATCTTCATCCGAACTTGACATTTTATAAAACTTTGTGTGTGTTTTTTGTGTGTTTTTTGTAATTTGTATATATATTTTGTGTGTGTTTGAGTTTGTTTATATAGAGATTTGGTTTTTCTTTTTAAACACACAACGGTCAAAGTGACCGTTGCTTCATTTTTCTTCGCTCACCACGGCGTGTTTCTGCTCACGCTGTGACCCATTTTCCTTCAATAACGCCCCCACCGGAGTGGAGGTGGGGCGTTATTGGACGTTTTCCGTCGACGTGGCGGCGTTATTCTCCCTTTTAACGCTCCACTCCGTTGAGTCTTAAGAGAAATGGTATTCATATAAAAGTTTTACAAACCTTTATATACAAGATGAGTTTCATTTTATGAATTGTCAAAAGAAATATGAAAGATAATGATTGTTTTTATGTGATATGTCAAATATCAATAACTACTCATTTTATATATAACTTTTTATAAATTCTTCGTATATATATAGCATTCCTCATTCTTTAATTTGTGTTACAAAAGTATACCATATCATCTTTTGATATTCCTTTAAATCCCAGGAAAGACAGTGACTCACACTAAAAAAAAAGTGAACAACAAAAATGGTCGAATTTGATGAGAATACACGCGCAGTCCCCTATAATTTCAATGTTGAAAGTTCTCATCCTTGTGTGAAACTTTTGTTTCACTTCTCGTCATTTGCTGAAGTAAAATGACTGCATTAATCTTGTTACGAGGAGTAAATTACAAGGGTATTATTGGTATATTCTTTTTGTCAAGGAAGAAAAATGAATCGAAAGTTTTCGATTGAGATGAACCATGCATTTCGAAGTTAAAGGGACTACATTTGTAGTTTTAGCAAAACACAAGGACCATATAGGCAGTTTATTGTTAAAATTATTGTGTGCCATCGATGGGGTAAAAGGCAGCGCCATGACCATTAAAATAACGAAAAACATCAGGTGTAGTGGAAATTGACAATGTCGAGGAATTAATTTTGCCGGCTTCAAAGTGATCAACCAATACATGCTAAATTGGGTTCAATGTGTATGAATTCGGTCACTACACAAGCTTTGATCAACTTATCACTTTGGTCAGCTAATCATATCCAATTAGATTGTCATGTTAGTCATTGAGTGACTTTGGTCGGAGGTGTCAATGAGTCTTGTATTTTTTGGAAATTAGACCGACCATTAAATCAGATAAACAAATTTAATGGTCGGACTAGTCGAACCGTTCCAGGGAACCAAATTTCATTCTATGTTCAAAAAATATAAAGTATAAATCTTTTAACTTAAATATAATAAAAGTTCAAACAATATTAAGTTTGAATATATTTAATTCACAATTTTTTTAAGTTATGTGATAAAACACCAAATTTTAACATAACAATCAAAACGTAGCAATAAAAAACTGTCATAATTAAAAGTGTGGTAAATAAATTTAAAAGTAGATCAATAAGAAAGCACACTATATTAACTGAAATAGGACTAAATAATCTAAACATAATTACTTTTGATTAAACCAAATTTAAATTATTACATATTTATAAGATGACAAATATTAAGTTTTAGCATTATTAAGATAAAAGTTAATGTATTTTTAGTATAATATTTTTTATTAAAAAGAGAAAAAAACAAAGTCTTAATATCAACATAAAAATAAAGAATATATTAAATATATATTATTCGATCTCTAATAAATCCGGTTGTTTGCCCAAATAATAGGTGCCTTGTATGTTGTCTAAAGACCCGTAGGTTCTGAGTTCGAGTCTACCCATCCGCTTGGCCGGCCCGGTCTGATTTTCAAAACAATTTAATCTAGTCCATGACTTACTTTAACATAAACAACATTTCAAAATAACCCTTGACTTGTTTTTGCTTGATTAGTACCATTTGATAGGATTATGGGATAGGAAAGTTGGACTTTCATGACTGGTAGTTCAAACCGGCCCAGAAACACTCTCGTCGTCCTAACACGGGATCAGATAAAGCACACTTGAGTCTAGTCTATGACTTACTTGAACATGAACTACATTTCTAAATAACATTTGATTTGTTTTTATCTCATTAGCACCACTTGACATGCTTATGGGATAGAAGACTTGGATTTCATGACCGGTGTATGTCATTAAATGCGGAAAAATAGGTTATTATTCAACATTTTTCCCTTTCTTTTACTTTACCTTAGGTCCTTAGTTAATTGCCACTCACTTATTTGATTAGGAATCTTTAATCAATAATTTCTACGTTTTTTTCAAATTCGAAATCATTTAGTATTTTTATAAGATTGTGTCAAACTCATAATTTGAAAAATGTCAATACAAAATGACGTATATAGAAGGTTAGTTATTAGAACCCAACCTTTGAGTTAAGTGATAAGCCCAACACTATTCATAGTTGTTCTACTTGAGTCATAAGAACCTATCTTTCAAATTGTGATTTAACACTCAAAATATTATATATCGGATTGAAATCTTGTAAAATAAGTCATCATTCTCCATTAATCTCAAATCCTGACTTCAACTCGGTTGGTATCAATTTCTTTTCTCGCAAAAATTTAAATTTCAAATTATTTATTTTTCTAATGAAATATAATAAAATAACAAAAAGTATTTTTGCATGCCGATGAAAAATTTCAAACGGATTAATTCCTTACGATGTTAAAGGCTATATTCTTTGGCTTATAAGAGTTTATAAACTCGAATGATATACCATTAAAAGATAAACAAGGTTGTCATATCTGTTTAATTAATATAAAATGAATTAAAAGTACATATATATATACGACTATATGAATTAGATGAATAGAGGAATATGATACAATTGTTTAATATTCAAAAGGTAAACTCTTCATATCATTTTCAAACATTTTTTTTCTCTGATTTGTGGTCCTAATTTCGCTTATTAAATGAAACATTTCTTAAACTTGACATCATGTATTGACTTTAAAATCTACATTTTAATGTAGCAAGATTTTTCTTCTTATTTTTATTTATATATCCAACTTTATATAACCTGTAAATTAGATGACGTGACGACTTACATTTGTTATAAGTCATAAAAAATAAGCATAATTTACAAAGATGTCACCACCATGAATGATAAAAATATAAAATTTGGTAATAAATGATACAAATATATTAATATTAATATGGGTTCCATGATAAATTAATAATAGAAACCGTAACAAAGGCTAAAAGTTATAACTTTTAACTCTGATTTTAATGTTCTAAAAAATTAACACTCTTTAAAAGTGATTTTAGTTTGAAGTCTTTCATTTTTCTAAATTAAGTTTGAAACTTAAAAACTAAACAAGTGTTAAAGCAAAAAGGGAAAATGCATTGGATGACCATTGTACTACCTAAAAATATCCGTATAGGTCATTGTACAAAATTTACGTGTATCTACATCACTATACCGTATTTTACCGTTTAAATTATAATCTTAACTTTAAGAAACCGTTTAAATAAATCAGTTTGGTGACTTGAAACCTGTTGGTAACCGCCACGTCATCGTTTATATTTTTTTAAAATAAAACAAAAAGGTAATCAAATTTGTTCATCTTCATCACCACCATCAACTGCCTACAAATTAATAAATCCCATTAAGTGATCTGCAAGCCCAATTACTCGAATCTACAACAAAATCATCATCAATCCAACCCTAATTAGGGGTACCCTCAACGTTAGAATTCTTACCCGCAAAACCCTAATTTCCGTGGTTTTTGAAAACCGACCCAGTTTCTATAACTTGGCATTCGATTAAAGGGGTGAAACAAGAAGGTTACTCGCAGATTATTGATGCACTTGTGCAAGATGTTGAGGGTTTGGATTCGTGTGCTATTTCGACTACGTCTTCGTATTTTTTTGGGAAATTGGTTGCTAGGGCGGCTAGGTTTGCGTTGATAGCTGAAGAAGTTGGGTATCTTGATGTGATGCCGAAAATAAAAAAGTATTTGAAAGAAACAATTGAGCCATGGTTAGATGGAACGTTTGGTAATAACAGGTTTTTGTATGATGGTTCTTGGGGTGGGATTATAACCCGACAAGGGTCTACTGATACAGGTGCTGATTTTGGTTTTGGTGTTTATAATGATCACCATTTTCATATCGGGTACTTTCTTTATGGAATTGTTGTTCTTGCAAAAATAGACTCGAATTGGGGAAGAAAATATAGACCTCAAGCATATGCTTTATTAGCGGATTACATGACATTGGGTAAAGGTCCAAATTCAAAGTATACTCGTTTGAGATGCTTTGACTTATGGAAGTTACATTCATGGGCTTCAGGAGTAACTGAATTCCCAGATGGAAGGAATCAATAAAGTACAAGTGAAGTTGTGAACGCTTATTACGCTGCCGCGTTAATGGGATTAGCTTATGGAGATACACATTTAGTATCAGTTGGATCGTTGCTTACAGCTATGGAGATTCATGCTTCTCAAACATGGTGGCATATTAAAGAAGGTGTAAGAGTGAAGTAAAGCGAATTTGATGATCGTGAAGCGAATTTGGGGCAAACAGAGTTTGAGAGAGTGGAGTTGGGTTTAAAGAGAGAGAGAGAGAATTAGTGGAGGTTAACCTGTTGATCGGGTAAAAATGGTTTAAATAACAGGTTACTTGCGGTATAGTGATGTAGATAGACGTAAATTTTGTACAATGACCTATACGGATATTTTTAGGTTGTACAATGGTCACCTAGTGCATTTTCTCCCAAGCAAAAAGTGCTATTACTTTTAAAGAATAAAAAACTTGTACCCAACAATTATATAAATATACCATGTATTAAGTTAGGAAACACCTACATATAGAATATAGTAACGGTGGGTATTCAATAGTTGCCATTCAATAATTTTTTTTTTTATAAATGAAAAATCTTCTAAGTTAGTTTTCTTACATTTATATATATATTTATCATAAAGATAAATCTTCTGAAGTCGAGTTTGATAATCAAGCCGAACTCGTTCGATCTTGGCACTATATCAACTTGCCTCAGCTCAATTACAACTCCTAATTTCAGTGTTGGTGGGCCAAAAATGGCAAAACCCGGAACATGCACCACAAATAGGCTAGCATGTTTCATTATTTCCAACATATCCTAAAAAGGTTACGCTTACCAAACCGGTAAACTTAGAATATAAATTACCTTACGTTTAAACGGATTTGCTAATCATCGCCTCTAAGACGATGATTATTTTTGATAAAACATATTAAATAAACTCACATTGCATGTTTATAACAAATTTTAATAAAATATATGAGTTCAATAAAACTTATTTTAACCAACTTTAAAAAGATTAACGGTTGCCTCACGAGTAATAGTTAGCAAAAAAACCCCTTATTTTAAAGGAAAATAGGTCACAATTAGCTGGAAACTGAGAAGCTATCAAGTCATATATTTGGTAACATATCTGAGTTCCACTACTATGTTGTTTGTAGTCTAATTAAGTATACATCTTTTCGGATATCCGATAAGGCCAAATACTGTTTTCCAAGCTATGCGGAAAATGGATTCTTTAAAGAAAAAAAGTATCTACAAGTGGCAACCTTTCGGGAATGTCCTCCACCCTTTTCCTTTGTCAACTCTTTTAATTTATACCAAATTTAGTAATCTAAACCCTTTCATATATGCCTATATAAACACTTCATTGTCACATCAAAACACATCACCAACCGAGTAACTAAAAACTTGAAGTGACAAATATGCCAGAGATGATCGAAGGATCTCCGGGAAGCTCCATGCATGGAGTCTGTTGGTCGCCTAATCTAGGACCTCCTTTGAATCCTATAACAATCTAATTGCGGAATAACTAGAATGTATATGAAAACGGTGAAGAACAACTGATATAACCAAAAGATTAATACTATTAAGCTTACGTGATTGATAACAAACACGAATAGTATCTTTACAATTGATTACAAGACTTTAACACTCAAAGACAAAGAATTACGCTCACAAACCCTAGCTCACGTAACTCTTTCTGTAATGAATGCTCTGACAAGGTTCAACAACACGCATTTATGATTTCGAGACTGCTATTTATACTGTCCCGAAACCCTAGAAGAGTTACGCTCACGTAACTCTTGGAGGAGAGTTACGTGCACGTAACTCAAGAGTTACGTGCACGTAACTCAAGAGTTACGTGAGTGTAACTCTTTCACTCGAACGTAACTTGTTCGTAAATGCGTTTGGACTTTACAACTCGATCTAATTACATACTAACTCTACGACACGTTCTAATGAATACAAATACAGACAATAATGCTCCAACAAACTCCCCCTTGGATGTAGCTTGTATTCTTCAAAATTGTCTTGAACTTTTGGTGTCGAGAGATCGAGAGTCAGTCCTTTATACTTCAAGAGACTTGTACGGTGTAAAGTTTGCAACCGATAACTTGCGAATCTTTTCAGACAGCTAATCTTCATCATTAAGCAACGCGGCTCCATGAATATCAGCTTCGAGTCCTCGACTTCCAAGAAGTGCTAAACTCTTCAAGATCCGATCTTTAAACTTTGTAAAACCTGGCTTACAAAGATAAAACTGACCAAAAACGTGTTTTTGTTCTTTAAACTGACAAAATCTCTCATTTTTCAGAAAACACGTGATAAAACCTTTTTAACCATAAGCGATACGTGACAACGAAGAAAATAAACGCAGAAATAAAATGTTTTTGATTTTTGTATGTTTTCTTAACCTAAAACCGAAACTCTTTTTGTGGTTTTTTAACTATGAGCTATTTACACTACTTTAGCAACCTACAAAAGGGCAAATCTTTTTGGATAGGGATTAGTTTGCTTTTAGGATCATATCGCAGAAGTCGAATCACAAGAATCAGCCGATTATTAGTATATTTGTCCTCTTAAATACAACATATATATCATATAAAGAATCTTCCGATTATTTATGTTACAACTGTTTATATGGATCCCACTTATATTTACACTTAACTAAGTTCGAACTCCCCTCAAAGCGTCATCAAACTTCCAGTATTTATTTAGGAAACCCGTCACCTTATTCCTATTTAGTTAACTACTCTAAGTATTGAAAATGCATACTTATAGTATTGATTTTAAGCACTTTGTGCATTTTTCATAAGTAGAGAAGCTTTTTGCTAAATTTTTTTTTTTTTTTTTTTTTTTTTTTTTTTTTTATATTTATATATTTTTTAATTTTTTGAGCTTAAAAGCTTTATAGACTCGTGAACTCCTCCCTCTGTCTTTGCCGTTTATCAAGTTAGCATCAAGAGTTACGGAATTCTTATTTGACTCTACTCTCCCCTTTATACTAACCGCACGAAAACTATGATTTCGCAACCTTATAGAATCCAGGGGCGCCTCAAGGATACGAGTTTTACTTAACTCCTCAACCTTTATACTAACCGCACGGAAACTATGATTTCGCAACCTTATAGAATCCAGGAGCGCCTCAAGGTGTTTAGGAGTTATTAATAAAAACTCTTTGAGTTTTAGAAAAAACGGTTTATTATAATTTTTTTTGATTTTCTCTCAATTTTTCTTTTCCTCGCTTTTTCTATTACTCTCAGATACTTATTTATATATATATAATCCTATGGTGACAGATTCCAGGTACACCGAAAGTTTTCAGCTTGTCATTGAGATGAACAAACTTAACCGTGTTACCCATTAGAAACAGGTTCGGAAAATTGTTTATATGATATTGGCCGTACCTACTAATACATCGAACAAAAACTTGTGATTCTAAATTTTAAAATCCGCGATGTACTATCATTTCCTAATGTTTTCACAAACTTTCTCCCCCTCTTTTTATGTTTTTCTTATTTTTATTATTTGTGGAACTATACAAATCCTAAAAACTTAAAAAGAAAAGTTTCGAAGTCACGATCAAAAATTTAGGTTTTTATCATATTGGACGCTTTATACTCACTTGAGATTATTTAAACTTTGACTCAATGAGATTATTAAACTTTAGACTCAGTCGAGATTATTTAACTTTAGACTCGACGAGTATCAAAAACTTTAGACTCTTTGTGAAAAGAGTTTTGTGTTCAGAGTCCAATGAATTTGGTATGCGTGGTCGACTCTGGAACCTATGGCTTCTCCAAACTGCTGGTGGTGTATGTTGTGTCCTCCTTGGCATAGTCAGCACGTTGCCTTTAGCAATCACCTTTATGATGCTCTTTTCTATCGGAGCACAGGCTGCATGTGGTGCCACATTCGGCATCATTCCCTTTATTTCTCGAAGGTCACTTGGTATCATCTCGGGAATGACTGGGGCTGGCGGAAACTTTGGATCCGGACTAACCCAATTGATATTCTTTGCAAGCGCATCGTTATCAACGGAAAAAGGGTTGGTGTACATGGGTATCATGATCATATGTGCTACACTTCCGGTAAGTCTGGTTCATTTCCCACAATGGGGGAGTATGTTTCTTCCCCCCAGTCAAGATATCATTAAAGGTAGTGAAGAGAATTACTATGTTTCTGAGTGGACGGAGGCGGAGAAGGAGAAAGGAATGCACCAAGCAAGTCTCAAGTTTGCCGAGAACAGTCGGTCGGAGCGTGGAGGGAAGGTCGCATCCGCTCCAACACCACCACAGAACACCCCAAACCATGTTTAATTTCCAACAGCTTACAAAATTGCTTCGTTTATTGAATAGTAAACAAGAGAAGCAATAAAAATATGAGAACGTACGGAACTGTATGTGTAACTGGTTAAAAGAATGCAATCAGCTTTTACTATTTCATTCACAAAACATAAGTTATTATATAAACTACGTGATAAATAAATGGTAAAAGTGAAACAAATCATACGAACTTTGTTATATGCAGCGTTATAATAAACCAACTTCGGATAATACTTCGGTTATATACGTACTTCGTTGTTTACCTGTCAAAGTGCTAAAGGGGTAACCTGTTACCTACAAGTCATCTTCTCCGACATTTTTTCCGATAGACTGGTTTTTCCGGCCACTATTTTCCGACGATCACCATTTTTCCGGTGAAAATAAAATGACGAAGATATAATTTGTTTTGCTCTTTGGCTTTCAGCTAGATTACAGCTAAACAAACAAATCCGAACCAAACCCGAGTTTCAAAACCAAGCCGAATCAAGCGTGATCGAGCCCGAATATGGATTGTAAAACCTTTGTAGGAGTTAGATAACCGTTGATTTCCCACTTCCACTCTCTCCGACCAACACAACTGTTTTTGTAGGTGCATTTATGTAGTTACTAGATTCGTATGTAATTAACGTTTATATCAGTCTTGGTATTGTTTGATTGAATATTGATATTGAATGTTTGATTAATTATATGCTTAAACGTTTACGTTGTTATGAATTAATAAAATATGTGTTTTGTGACGTTTAACAATATTCAGGCTCATTCGCACGGATAAGGATGTTATCCGTGCGCATGTAGGTTTCATTCGCACGAACGAGATAGATAAACAGTTTGTTTATGAAACTGTTACATTCGTACGAACGTGTTAAGGTTCGCACGAATAGGATCTCATTCGTACGGATGAGTTCACATCCGTACGAATGAAAAGCTGGGCCTATATATACCCAGCTAGGGTTCTGCATTTGTTAAGGTTTTTGCTAGGTTTTACATTCGTGCCGGATTGCTGCTGCTCGTTTGCTTGGTATTCCAAAGTGTTATCAAAGTCAAAACAATCATCCGAATAGTCTTCCTTAGGTCCGATCTTATCAATAATCATTGGTTTGATCTCGTTTTCGACGGTTACATATTCGCTAGATAATCTTTAGCCTATTTCCGCTAGGTTAGTGATATAACGTTGACTATAAGATCCATACAACCCCAACAAAGTGGTATCAGAGCGTTGGTTGTAGAAATCAACGTTCTTCTAGCGATTCTTAAGATTTTTCGTTTTTGATTGATTCTTAAAGTTTGGAATTTTACGTTCAAAATCGTGTTTTTATTATCTTAAAACGTTTCTGGGTAGTTTAGATTAAGATCTGGGCAAATAGGAATCGTTTTGGTTAGTAAAATCGAGTTGTAGATCGAATTCTAGCAAAACCCTAAAATTCCAGCGGCGCATACGAACCAAGTTCTTAAAAAGTTTACATCCGCACGAATAGGATTTCATCCGTGCGAATCTAAGTGTCATTCGTGCGAACCTACGTTTTTGTTGAAAAAGTTTAAAGTTTAGTTCATTCGTACGAATAGGTTTCCTCCGTACGAATCAGATTTTCATCCGTACGAATCTGTCAGTTCATCCGTGCGAATAGCTCATTCGTATAGAGTTTAGGTTTTCTGTCTCATTCGTACGAATCACTCTCATTCGCACGTAGCAGCAATTCATTCGCACGAACCAGAAACAGTATTAATTAAAATTCTAAAATGGAATACGCTATGGCTAGTACCAATTCTAAAATGTCTGAAATGTTAATAAATGATGCTGAAACTGGAAGTATAAACAAGGTCCCAAAACTCATTTCAATGGACGATTACCCACACTGGAAACCTCGATTCGAAATTCACATCCAAGGATTGGATTCAAAAATGTGGGACATGATTCAAAATGGATATAATGAACCAGTCAGTGAAAATGGAGACCCTATTCCCATTCATAGATATTCAGAGGAACAAAGGAAGAGTTACGATATTGAGAAAAAGGCTTATTCTCATCTATGTCAGGCTATTCCTAGATCTGTGTTTCATCAGTACAAGACTTATAAGTTATCAAAACAGTTATGGGATGCTTTTGAATTGGACTGTGAGGGAAACAACAAGTTGAAGTCAATGAAGGGAAGAGCACTGAAAAAGGAATTTGATAATTTTACTTGCTTACAGGGAGAATCATTGTTCGACCTTATCAGACGTTTTCAGCATTTGATTAGTGAGATGAACGGATATTCGGTAGTTACAACTGGCGCAGAAAGAGTAGAATGTTTTGCTGACGCTTTGCCAGACAGCTGGAATGGGTATATTGAGATGTTAAAGGAAAGTGGCTATCTTGCTCGCACAACTTTGAATGATCTATTTACCAAGCTAAGAGAGAAGGAGCAGGATGACAAGTTTTGTGCTCAAAGAAAGGGACACACTCAAGATCCCTCGTTGTATTACGCTGATCCCACTCCAGCCACTCCCACTCATGCTCCACTGAAGACCGCGTTTTCTGCTAACACTTCAAGTCATTCAGGACATTCAGGGTGTTCAAACTCAAGTTCAAGTCAAAGTACTCCAGCTCAGAAGTCTCAAGCTCATGCTACTTCAGAATCAGCATTTACAAGTTTGAAGATCGAGCATTTTCATAAAGGAAATGTGGATGGTGTAAATGAAGATATGGCTATGTTGAGTGCTTTAGTAGGATCCTATGATACGCTGCTGCAGGGTAAAATCGGAAATATACACTTAACTGGGGAGGATTATGAGCAGATTGATCGTGATGAGATGGAACGAATCGACATTATGTGGGGCTTCGCTAATCTTGTTAGGAGGGCAAAAGAGTATGTGAAAAAAACTGGTAACACAATCGGAGCCAACAAGGAAACTAAGTATGGTTTCGACATGTCAGCCATTACTTGTCACAACTGTGGAGAAAAGGGTCATTTTGCTAGTAATTGTGAAAAGCCAAAACGACCACGAACTGTTCAGAATCCGTTCAGAGATCAACAAAACAGGAATGTGAACAGAAATGCTCCTGAGACGAACAAGAATACCGCTTTGGTGACAACTGGCTCGAATATTTCTACTGGCACAGAAAATTCAGATGTTAAGACCTTGGTTTTTCAATCTGACGAAGGTCTGGATTGGCAGTTTCAAATTAATGACAATCAGTCTGATGCTGAAGTCAACGTTGTGAAGATTTTAAATCTAAATGAAGAAAGTGACGGGGAGGAGTCTGTTACATCTGAAGAATCATCTGAGGAATCTTCAACAGAATCAGAAGCACCAGTGACTAAAAGGGAGTTTGCAATGATGGCTGGTACTGCAGAATCTTCTAAGGTACAATCTGAAACTAAAATCACTTCCTGTTCTAATTGTTTTGTTTTAGACGAACGAGTAAATGAACTTAGAAAAGAAAATAACAATCTTGTTGAGGAACTTCGTAAAAACAAAATTGTTAAAGGAAATGAAAAACTGTTTTCAGAAAAGAACAAACTTTTGGCAAAACAAGTTAGTGATTTGTAAATTGCATTGTTAAACAAACAGGACTCGATTAATAAATATTTAAAAGATATTGATGCTCTTAAACGTGAAAACGCTTTTATTAAAATCAGTTTTGAAACTTTAAATCAACAAGTTAGAAGTTATTCCACTGCATCATACCTTTTAGATCATATCTTGAAAGAAAAACGTCCTGAGAATGGGGAAGGGAAACCTGGGGTTGACTACAAAGCTTGTCCACCTCCTATCTTTAACAAATTGATTAAAGCTCCAAAGGAGGAAGGGGATGTTGAATTCATTCTTCAACAACCAGACCCAACTGTCCAAACCTCTAGTGTCCAAACACCAATTGTCCAAACACCTACTGTCAGTTCCAAAAATGCTTCAAATGCTAAAAGTGCTGAAAACGAAAAGTTGAAAGAAACTGTATTGGTTGAAGATTGGGTTTCTGACTCAGATGAGGAAGAAAAGGGTTCAGGTTTGGGTCGTCAGTTACCTAATAAAACTAATTTGGGTCGCCAGTTTCAAAATAAAACGGGTTTAGGTTATCAATCACCGAATAAAACTTCAAGTCAACCTAAACAAGTTAGAATTTTGAAAAGACCTGAAATTAAAGGACCAAAATTTGTCAAAACCGGAGAATCATCAGTAGCAGCTGAGACAAAAGAAACTGATCAAGCAAAATTCATTCCACCTCATAGGAGAAATACAACCACAAATCTCCAGAAGCCACAAAATGTTCAACAACATAATGGCTTCATGCGTCCTAATGCTATGTTCTCCAAACCTTTTACACATCATAGGAGAATGACGCGAAGTTCTCAAAATCTTAATGAATGGAGAACTTGTTTTGATTGTGGGGAGAAAGACCATGTTAACTATAATTATCCAAATTTAAATCAAAGGCCTAGGAATAATGTTGACCAAAATAAAATGTCCACTGGAAATCGTTTCTCTAGTCCAAATCGACATCGATTTTCAAACAATCGGTCATCATTTCCTAAACAAAACAGTGAGTTGCTTCCTGCTGGTAAATCCAAACAGCAATCTCCTGTTAAACAAATTGAAAAATGGTCAATATCACCAACTATCTTTGTCAAACGTGCCCCTCATGGATTAAAGTCATGGAAAGCTAAGAGTGAAACTAAAGGTGCCGGACCTTCAAACGTATCTGATAGTTCCAAGGGACAATGGGTTGACTTACAGTTCTTAGGTGATGATGGCAAACCCAAGGCTATTAAGGCTTGGGTTTGCATTGGGAACTAATAATCTCAATATGTTGTGCAGGTCGTCTATGATCCTATCAAGAATACCTGGATTGTTGATAGTGGGGCGTCTAGGCACATGACAGGAAACATGAAATTACTTTCAAATGTCAGATCAATTGAAGGAGGTTATGTTTCTTTTGCTGGTGATAAGGGAGGTTATATCACAGCCCAGGGATTAGTTGCAAATAACAAGATCAGTTTCGATAAAGTGAACTTTGTTCAGGCACTTTTCAACAACTTGTTGTCTGTGTCTCAAATTTGTGACAAGAAGTTTAAGGTGATTTTTGATGATTTTCAGTGTTACATAATGAGTAAAGATTTCAAGGTTCCCGAAGAGTTGGTTATTACAACTTCACCACGAGTTGGAGATTTGTATGTGCTCGACATGTCGAAGATTACTGTGAATTCGACTAAACATCAAGCTTTTGTCTCGAAAGCTACTGAACGTGAATCAATTTTGTGGCACAAACGTATGGGACACCTTAGTTTGAGAAAGATGAATCATCTGATGCACAAGGATTTGGTTATGGGAGTTAATGTGAAAACCTTTCAGTTGTCGGAAGCTTGTATTTCATGCAAGAAGGGAAAGCAGTCCAAAAAGTCTCACAAAGCGAAGAAGTTCCACACCATTGACACTCCACTTGAACTTCTACACATGGATCTTTTTGGACCTATCAAATATTCGAGTGTTGCAGGGGATAAATACTGTTTGGTGGTGACTGATGATTATTCTCGATTCTATTGGGTCATGTTCTTACGAGAGAAATCTGAAACATTCGAGAATATCCAGCTGTTAGTTACATCTTTGGAGACACTGTATAAGTTAAAGGTTCGACGGTTTAGAACTGATAACGGTACAGAATTTAAGAATCAGAGGATGGAAGATTTATGCAAGGACAGAGGAATTCAACAGCAATTCAGTGCAGCATATACTCCACAAATGAACGGGGTTACAGAAAGGAAGAACAGAACGTTGATTGAAGCAGCTAGGACGATGTTGGCTGATTTAACACTGCCAGTACGTTTTTGGAATGAAGCGGTAGCTAATGCATGTTACACTTTGAACCGAGTGCTAGTAGTGAAGCGTCATGGGAAAACTTGTTATGAATTGTTGCAGAAAAGAAAGCCTAATTTGCAGTACTTGGAACCCTTTGGAGCTCCGTGTACTATGCTCAAGCGTAAATCAGAGGGAAAATTCGATGAAAAGGCAGTCGAAGGGATATTTCTGGGATACAGTACTCCTAACAAGAGAGTTTGGAATCCAGCTACTAAAGCTATTGAAGAATGGTATGAGGTGGATGTTCAGAAGTATTCTAAACCTATTCCCTCCAAAGGATATCCGTGGATGTTTGACTATGATTCATTATTCGAGTCGTTTAATCTTCCTGAGTTTTCGGATGAAGATATTGCAAGATATTACTCTCTCAACGAAGGCTTGGATATTCCTATTCCTCAAGATACAGTAACTCCAACAGCAGGTACTCCTCCTAATGCACAAGACAATCCTGCAGACTCTCACGCAAATGATGATGACTCAGATTCTGATGGCTCAGTTAAAATTAATGAGCCGATTGTAAATGAAGAGGAAGTTGAAGCTCCTGATGTTAATAACTTGGGTCCTAACGTTGCGATTCCTCCTAATCTAAACGTCGAAGAACCAGTAAGTCAGCTTAGGAGATCATCAAGGGCTCGCAGAAACACAAACTTTGATGATTATGAAACTTATCTGGCTGGAGCTCGACCCAAAAGACAGATTCAAAGCGACGTTTACATTGATCTGTTTAAATCTGGGGATGTCACCTACTGTGCACATGCATGCTTTATTTCTCAGATTGAACCAGCTAACGTTGAAGAAGCTCTCCTGGATGACAATTGGATCAACTCGATGCAAGAGGAACTACTACAGTTTAAGAAGCTGGGTGTCTGGAGACTTGTCGCTAAGCCAAAAGGTGCCAAGTCATTGGGTTGTCGTTGGGTCCATCGCTGCAAACGGGATGATCAGGGTGTAGTTGTCAGAAACAAGTCAAGGCTAGTGGTTCAGGGTTTTCGACAAATCCCTGACCTGGATTATAATGAAGTGTTTGCTCCGGTTGCGAGATTAGAGGCGATTCGAATTTTTCTGGCCTTTGCATCATATAAGAAGTTTACTGTTTATCAGATGGATGTAAAGAGCGCTTTTCTTTACGGGAATATTCGAGAGACAGTGTATGTTAATCAACCACCAGGCTTTGTAGACCCATTACATCCGGATAAAGTGTACATTCTCGATAAAGCACTTTATGGTCTGCATCAAGCACCGCGCGCCTGGTATGAGACACTTGCTAATCATCTGATCGACAACGGTTTTCGTAGAGGTGTCATCGATTGTACGTTGTTCATTAAGGAAAGAGATGAAGATATTCTGTTGGTACAAGTGTATGTGGACGACATCATTTTTGGTTCTACAAATCAAGAGTTGTGTAAAGAGTTTGAAGCGGTGATGACAAGCAAGTTCGAAATGAGTTCTATGGGTCCGATTAAGTTCTTTTTGGGGCTACAAGTAGATCAAACTGCAGAGGGAATTTTTATTCATCAGACTAAATATGTCAATGACATCTTGAAACGGTTCGAAATGTTGGAAACGAAGTCTGCCTCCACTCCCTTATCGGTGAATCACGGGATATCACCAGACTCTACGGGGGAGAAAATTGATCAGTCTCTTTATCGCTCCATGATCGGTTCTCTTATGCACCTCACCGCCTCTCGTCCAGATATCATGTTTCCGGTGTGCTTGTGTTCCCGATACCAAGCAGCACCGACAGTTGTTCATCTTCAATCAGTGAAGCGGATTATGCAATACTTGAAGGGTACTCCAGATTTAGGTCTTTGGTATCCTCATGACGACAATTTTGAGCTATCTGCTTTCAGTGATTCAGACTATGGAGGTTGCAAGAAGGATGCTAAGTCAACATCAGGAGGATGTCAGTTTCTCGGAACGCGTCTCGTAACGTGACAGTGCAAGAAACAGACCGCTGTTGCACTGTCCACATGTGAAGCTGAATACGTAGCTGCTGCTAGCTGTTGTTCTCAGGGTATCTGGATTCAGCAACAACTGCGTGACTACGGTTTGTCTATCTCTACTACTCCTATTTATGTTGATAATTCTGCTGCCATAGCTGTCACTAAGAATCCCGTACACCATCCTAAAACCAAACACATAGGCGTAAAATATCATTTTATACGTGATTGTTTTGAAAAACATCTAATTGACGTAATATATATCGAAACGATGTTTCAAAAAGCAGATATTTTTACAAAGGCCTTTGACAAGTCTAGGTTTGGAATTTTACTATATGAAAATGGTGTTGTTAAGAAAAGTGATGTGATCAAAGAGGAAGAAAAGTCGGACAAGTAACCGTCCCCGTTTTGTATACTACGTTAAAAAAAATTTTCTTTTAATTTTTAGTTTCTTCTTTTTACTTTTATAAAATTTAAAAAATACAAAAAGATTTTTATTTTAAGAATTTTAGGGGGAGAAATAGTCTAAGTTTTAAAAAAAAAAAAAAAAAAAACGGGGGAAGTGAGGAAATACTGAGCTAAAACTGAACATGTAAATTGTCAAAAGTATGCTGAACGTAACGTTTATACATGTCAGTTGTAGGATATATTGGTAGGCTTATCTCACTGAAACTTGACGAAAATTAATCATTTTTAAATTGGTTGTCGCATATATCTAATTAAATTTAAATCATTATGGATATGTCTCAAAGACTGTCTAAATGATATCTGGAGATCAATAACAATTGAGAACACTGTAAACAACACACAACAGTCGAAATTAAATTGTTAAAATATTATGATTAGCTTTTGTCTTGTAGTGTTTGTGGCTTATCGTTGGATTAATTCGAAAATAGTAAATGTTAGGTGTAATATCAGAAAATAAATACGTATGTCAGTATATATTGTAGCAATTAAGGACCATTGCAGTGATTTTGGAATAACATGCTTGAATGATTTGATCAAGATCAATGAATTTAAAGAAATAATGTGAACACCAAAATAGACTTAGTCTATTCAAGATCAAATACAAAGTAAGAAATAAGTAACAACTTCAAAAATACCTTGATGGATGAACAGAAGTATAAGGTCGAAAGAATGATCATACTTCGAGCATTCCAAATAAAGGGTGAGGAAGTACTTAAAATCTTCAAAAATACCTTGATGGATGAACAGAGTTATAAGGTCGAAAGAATGATCATAACTCGAGCATTCCAAATAAAGGGTGACGAAGAGCTTATTCTCTGAATGATGTAACATAAACGTTTTAACGATCAAGAATCACTGGTCCTTATTGCCTGTGCAGTGATTGTCATACTGACATACGAAATAAATACTATGATATTACATCTGATGTTTATGAATATAGAATTGAAAAGGCTGAAAAGTTAAGAGGACAAATACACAAACATACGAGCAATTCTAATTGTGATATAAATTTTGATGACTGTTAAAATTCAAAATGTGTGTTGATTTCTATGTTCAAAATATTGGGAGATCTTAGCGAGATAACCGTTTTAAAAAGAGAAAAGTCAAGTGGATGTTTGTTTAAGTTTAAGAGGACAAATATACCAATAATCGTGAACTGATTTGTTAATAGTTACTACAAAATTGAATGACAATGCTATGTTTGAGTATCAGTCTGATCCCTTATTCGAAAAACGCAAAAAGAATGTGAAAATTTCAGTTTTATTTAGTTGTTATTTCAGTAGTTTGTCGAAGTTAAAATTTCCTTTAAACTACCAAAAACAGAAAAATACAAAAAGATTTTTAAATTTTAAGTTTTTAGTTTTTCTTTATTTTTCATTTTGTTAGTTTTACGGTTACTTGTCGTGACTTGAGACCTAAATGTGAAACCGAGATAAATGTCAAATTCGTAAAGTCATGATTGTGTTTGGTTAAAATATTTCGAAATTACGTTTCATTGAGCTAAAAGTTTATTCTTCTGTTTGAATTGAAAATTGTTATGTGTTTAACGTTTAATGGATGTTTGAGTGTTGAAGATAAGAAAATTGTATGAAGTTTACGTGTTCTACAGCAACGTTCGTGCGAAGGTAACCTTCATCCGCACGAACAAACAGTTCATTCGCACGAATCTAAGTAAAGGTAACAAATGGTAAATTATCTCTCATCCGTGCGAATCAATCACATTCGTGCGGATAAATCATCTCATCCGTGCGAACCAAAGGTAACTTAAAGGTTAAGTGTTTATTGGCTGTACGCACGAACGAAGTTCATTCGTACGAATGTACTTCACATCCGTACGAATGAGAAATGAGTATATATATGCTTGACATTCGTTAGGGCTGTTCATTACTCATGCCACATCCGTCCGAATTGAGAGAAAAAGTCACAAAATTTTCAAAGTACTAGAAAGAGTTTTTGAATCACAGTTTATTGTGTAACTTTGAATTCCGAATCGAACCATACTAACCACGTAAGTTATAACGACCGTTTCAGGGTTAAATTGTTGATTTTAGGTTCAAACAGACCTTGATTAAATTGGACATCTATATGTGTTTGTAATGGGTAATAGGGTTAGGGGTTATGTTAAGCGGGGTATCGCGACCGTTTTGGTGTAATTTTGTGACCTAAAACAAGCGTTTATGATAATCTAGGTTTTGGAATGCAAACAGTTACGATGAACTCCATTCGCACGAATGTGATTTCATTCGTGCGAATAGGATCTCAATTCGTGCGAATGACTATGTCATTCGTACGAATGTAAAAAATGTTATCCGTTTGTTTTGATTGACTCATTCGTACGAATACATACTGATCCGTGCGAATGTAAATTTTCATTCGTACGGATGTGCATAACAGAAACTTTAAAACGTTTAAATTTTATTCTAACTGTTTTGCGTTCGATGTTTAAACTTCTGTTTGCAGAAAATGGCTGAATCATCTCAATCTCAGAGCGCCGGTTTGATAGTTGGTCTGAAGAATAATATGTGCGCGTATTTAAACGAGGAGTCCCGTAGCGCAGAGAAGTTTATTGGAATCATTAAATTCTTGAAACGTTCACGAATTTTCAAAGCTATCTCTACGGAGCACACGCCTTACTTGACTCATATTTCAGACTTCTAGGGAAATGCTAAGGTTGTACGTCAAGATGGAAAGGTCCAAATACACAGTTCAGTGCTCGGGAATGATATCGTGGTTGACGAGCAAGTTATCCGAGACGTTGTTGGCTTTGGAGATGAAGCTAGAATGCCAACGAAGCTGAACATGTACTTGATCAGAGGGGCATTATTGAGAATGAAGTATGAAGGGGCTATTAAGAAGGGAGTGATTACTAAGTCTGGGTTCAGCATACAATATAAGTATCTATGCCACGTGTTGCAGCACTGCTTAGGTCCTCGGAAAGCAGGGCATGACGAAATGCGAGAGACCATGCAAAGCGCGTTGGTTGCATTGGTGTTGAACATTCCCTTTAATTTTTCTGGAATGGTTCTGCAGCACATGATGGAGAACTTGGAGATCAAGAACAAGCATAAGTATTTGATGTATGCTAGATTTCTGCAGATGATTCTGGATGCAAAGATTCCTAACCTGCCAAAGAATGATGAAGATGCCATCAAGTTAGACGATATGAATGATGCAACTATGGGGCGTATGCTTTCGTACAAAGGCAAGGACGTGAAGCCCATGGAGAAAAGGTTGATCGGACATCTTGCAAATCCAGAGTATGTTTGTCCGCGGAAAAGGAAGTGGAGACACGATGACAGCGACTCAGATGTAGAGGATATTGTTGTGCCTCCCCAATCTGACTCTGATGAGGAAGTGATTTCTGCTAACTCTCCCACTACTGGTACATCATCATCTCAGATGGAGTTACGAGATGAAGACGATGTTATTGTGAGTGCTGAGGCGACTCCTTCAGTACCGAAACGGAAAGCTACAGGAACGTCGTTGAGAGATATTGTCAACAAAGGGAAAGCTTCAAAACGTTTCAAGCTTGTGAGACGTACTGATCTTACTCCACCAACGACTGCCAGCACAGCCACTCCAGTTCCTCCTCCTGTGGCCTCTCAGCAACAGCAAAGCGAGCCCATCATGACGACAGCCACGACAACTACAGTTACGAGAGATCAGTCGTCGTCGTCAGTGGAGATGTCTACTTCTGCTCAGCTCCATACTGTGAATTCCATGTTGTTGAGTGTTTTGATGAAGCAGAAAGAACAAGATGATGAAATCAAGAGATTGACCGAGTTGATGGCTAAAGGGGAAGCCGAGAGAGCAGCAATGTCAAAGAAGATCGATGATCAGAATCTACTGCTTGATTCTCAGAAGAAGATGATTGAGGATCAGAACAAGCAGTTGGAGCTGTTCCAAGAAAAGATCGAAGTTTTGGAGGAAGCTACCAGTACAATTCAAGACTCCATGTATGCTGGGGAAGATGGATTGTTTAGAATCAAAGCATGAGCCTGGTGTAGATAGTGAACGCACGGAGTCTGATGGAGCTGGTAAAGAACATCAGAGTGAATCACAGTATGATATTACTCCCATTTCACTTAAAAAGTCCAATTTAACGTACATTTTGGATATGCAGGGGGTAATACAGTTTAGTGTCGATCACGACAAAGAAGAAGGAGAGATCGTACATAGCTTGACTAAAGAACAGATTGCAGAACTATTTGAGATGAATTCTGATGATGTTATATCTGACGAGTCTGCATCTGTTTCTGAAGTTAATCCTCCTGATTCTGATGCTGATGATGATGAGATAGAGTTCGAGCAAAATGCTGATTCAACTGAGCCTATCTATCAGTCAAATGATTTCCGAGACGATGCGGTTTTTGATGTAAATGATGAAGATCTTACTCGGAAATTAGAGAAAAATCCAGCAGCCAGTCAAGCGACGTTAGATCCAGAAGAGGTAGATGCTAAAAGGGCTGAATGGATTCGGGAAATGAAGGCATGTTTCCGACCGCCTAGTCAAGTGGTTCAACCTGATTATACGAAGTTTTATACATTGAAGGGCGCAAAGACTCAAGGTAAAATAATCAGTTGGGCTTACTTGGAAGACTTGAATGTGTATGCAGTTAAACGAGAAAGGGGAATAGATTACTTCCAACGAGCTCAAGATTTGAAGACGTTACCATATTTTGATATGTTACAGTTGGCTCGTCTAAAGCTGCTGTACAGTGAGAAAGATGATAAAGCAGCTTGGTTGGAGAAACAGCTGCAGTTTGAGTTCAGAAATTCCTGGAAGTACCTGAGGCCGCAGTATCCAGAGATTACCTACTCCAAAGATCGGAAGAGTCGGAGAAAAGGTAGAGCTGTGAAACATATCAAGTATCAAGCGCCGAAGGTGATAGAGAAGATACCACTTCGCAAGATGAAGACCGAGATTCATCGGAGATTCAAGTGGTGGTACTATGATGATCGAACCACAGAAGCCGTGGTTGTGATGGAGCATAAGGGTGTTTGGGAAACCCTTAGAATTTTTGATCCGATGTGGATTAGAAATTTCTCCGATGACGATATTTTTAGTCTGTTCGAATGTCCTATATTCTTTGATGTCAAAGATATGGATCAGGCGATGCGTTTCAACAAGGTTGTACGTGTGTGTTTCGTTTACAAGATCCATGCTTAAGAGGACAGGTCGACGACGTGTTTTGGGAAGCAGCAGATATTTTTGAAGACTGAAAACATAGAATCTAGTTCCTAGGGGGAGTTTGTAGGTGCATTTATGTAGTTACTAGATTCGTATGTAATTAACGTTTATATCAGTCTTGGTATTGTTTGATTGAATATTGATATTGAATGTTTGATTAATTATATGCTTAAACGTTTACGTTGTTATGAATTAATCAAATATGTGTTTTGTGACATTTAACAATATTCAGGCTCATTCGCACGGATAAGGATGATATCCGTGCGCATGTAGGTTGCATTCGCACGAACGAGATAGATAAACAGTTTGTTTATGAAACTGTTACATTCGTACGAACGTGTTAAGGTTCGCACGAATAGGATCTCATTCGTACGGATGAGTTCACATCCGTACGAATGAAAAGCTGGGCCTATATATACCCAGCTAGGGTTCTGCATTCGTTAAGGTTTTTGCTAGGTTTTACATTCGTGCTGGATTGCTGCTGCTCGTTTTCTTGGTATTCCAAAGTGTTATCAAAGTCAAAACAATCATCCGAATAGTCTTCCTTAGGTCCGATCTTATCAATAATTATTGGTTTGATCTCGTTTCCGACGGTTACATATTCGCTAGATAATCTTTAGCCTATTTCCGCTAGGTTAGTGATATAACGTTGACTATAAGATCCATACAACCCCAACAAAGTGGTATTAGAGCGTTGGTTGTAGAAATCAACGTTCTTCTAGCGATTCTTAAGATTTTTCGTTTTTGATTGATTCTTAAAGTTTGGAATTTTATGTTCAAAATCACTCTGGAATCTGGATGGTTAAGCATAGATCACATAATATTTCAACATCGGGTCTGGTGGGATATTTGAAGGTAATGTGACGAAGCTCGATTTCCCCTTTGACAATGTCCAACGTCACTCCCGAATCATCACTTGGGTCAATCTCTGAATTTCGATCAAGAATGGCAAAGCGGAGTTGTGTTGCCAGAAAATGGTGGTGGTGTTGTCAGAAAGAATACCTCCTCCTTTTACATTCCCGAATGACTCCAGCTGTCATAACCTCCCTACGAAACCTACCTAACAGTTTCTCTTCTGGCTCATTATCCTCCACAATCACCTGCACATTATACGCCAAATTAAAGTATAGCGTATTCGCGTATGCTAACGACGGACATACAACCGACATCAACTCTCCTCCGCCAGTGGCGTAGCCACACATAAACTAGGATGGGCTATAGCCCTCCCAAGCCTAATATTAATCTAATAGTATTTATATAATTTATAAGTAATATTTTAATTTTTCAAACATTAAATTAAGTTTATTAACATTTATAATCCTATTATTTAGGAATAATTTTTTTAGCCCGTCCCATATAAATTTTAATAGGATTATAAATTTTAATATTAGCCCTCCCAAGCCTAATATTAATCTAATAGTATTTATATAATTTATAGTAATATTTTAATTCTACCCCACCCCAAATTAAGTTTATTAACATTTATAATCCTATTATTTAGGAATAATTTTTTTAGCCCGTCCCATATATAATTTCTAGCTACGCCACTGTCCTCCAACGGAGCATGATGATGAGGTGGTGGTGGTGGTTGATAGTGGAGTGAAGTGGTTAGGTGAGGATGAGGAGAAGTCGGTGGAGAAAGAGATGTGAGATAGAGGTAGTTTGGATTGGTGTGGTGGTGATTTGAACTGAGTGAAAATTGAGAGGAAATTTGCTAATGGTGAAGACGCCATTGATGAGGTAAGACTCAACTTCAAGATGATGAAATGAGGTGTTTTAATTGATAACTAGTTAAAGCTCGTGCGTTGCACGAGTTCGAATTAGGTTGATGATAGACGTTGACGGTTTTTACTAAACGTGTTATACGTACTATACAGTTTACAAAAGGTGTTGGAAATACATACATAGAATGCTGTTTTTTGTCATGGAAGTACTAGTCTATTACAAAAGTGGGTTTGTTGTCTTGGGTTGTTTATTCTGGGAATCGTTCGCGTTTTGTTGGGTTTATGGCTTGTAGTTTGTCTACAGTGCGTAATAATATTTTGTTAGAGTTGGTCTAGTTGTTGTTTAGTGCGGAAGTTGTGTACCTGTCGTTTCTGCTGATTTGCGTTTGCCTATGCTAGTATCTTTTATCACATCGGTATGATCTGTATTGTTGCAGTGGTAATTATCAGTATTTGTATGTGAAGTAGTGGTGTTTTGAATATCGTTACCTGGAGATTCGAACGATAGTTGCCTGGCGGTTGAAGGTCTGCTGGTTTCTTCTGTTTCTGTTGTGTTTGTGTTTGAGGTTTTGTTGTCGGTTTTTGGAGTTGTGGGTGTATACGGTGGTGGGGTAATATGTGGTGTTTCTGCTGTTGTTGGAGGTGTGTCTGCTTGTTTTAGAGTTGAGGCAGGGGTTTGCGATGATGATGGTTGGTTGGGTATCGGTTCTTTGTTGACGATAATGAAGTTTATGTTGCTAGGGCTGGATTTTTTGCTCATCTCGATATGGAATTTGTGTGTGTTCATGCCCTTTTTTTTGAAGGCCGGAGGCAGTGTTTTATGGTCGTCGTAACCGTATTCCATTATAACTTGTTTGCAGCTGCGGCCAATTAACTTTTGCATACACGAGTCTGTCGCCGTACCTTGTAGTTTGGTTGTTCCATCGGAAAGAACGATTCTGACGTTGCAATGGTTTAGATTATGTCAGTTTAGTATGTTTTTGTTTGGATGCGTTATATGTTTAATGTTTATGATCTTACAAGAAATTGGGATTAGATTTTGGTCCGTGATTTGGGCAAAACCACACTTCTTTTTGTTTTGATATATGACTCTTGCAATCTGGGCATGATACGGTGTACCAACAGTTGTCGATGTTGATGTCTGTGATTCTTGCGTCTGTAGCGATTACCTTTCGCTGTTATGATGCAGTTATGCAACATATGGTTATGTTAGTGTCTAAATGAAATGCTAACATTATTCAATAAAATGGAGGGTGCTATTATTGAAGGGAAATGTTGCGTGTTCATATGCAACCGTTAAAGTTGTAAAATGAATGTTATATTTTAACGGGAAAATTTATATTAAACTTTTAACGGTGTACATATTCGGCACCAACTATTTGAAAACTGATGAATTCTTTTATTGTAGTAACAAATTTCGTAGAAAACAAAGAACATATTTTAGTTGTATGTTTATTGTGTGTAGAGAAAATTTAATATGATGTAGACGATAAGTTTCTAAATCAGGCTAAAACACGTATATTTTATCGTATTTGAGAAAGTTTTAAATATTATATGAAAGAATTGGAATGCTTACCAGTATTGCTTCATACGGCTTTGATTGTAGTTCGTCCAACGTCATAGTGGCGTGTGAGTTAGGCAGTGAGGTTTTCATACCTGTTGTAGCCGGTTGTTGATCGTGTTTCAAATCTGGGCGTAGTGGTGGGTTGATGATGACATGGGTTGCGTCGGTCGATGACATCGTTAAGGCCCCTGGGATAGTTTATATGTCAAATATCTCCAGTGAGTGTGATGCGTATGTAATGCTATACAATTTTTATAAATATTGACGACTATACCTGCGTATATTGCGGGCTTTATATTTGTAACTGCTATGATAGTGTCTGGCGTCGATGCGGATAGAGTAGAGGTATCGACTTTTTCTGAATTCTCCATGCACTCTTTCCATATAGTTACGGTTATTTACGGTCCACTACAATGTAGATACAACAGAAATGTTAGTTAACTGTATTGTTATTGTCGTTTATGTGCAGTAGTGTAAAAATATGAGTTGTTTTTGTACTTACGCGGCATTTGTTAAAGTTAATAGTAGAAACGGGTCGCCGTTTTTTTTATTACAGAGTGTTTGTCTTTTGTATTTTCCACGAAATCTGCGTTTGTAGTTTGTTTTTTTAGAACTGTTTTTTTAGGGCTGAGCATCGGGCCAATACCGACCCGACCCGAACCGATACCGATTAATACCGAAACCGAAAATAGGCAAAACATCAAACCGAAACCGAACCGAATTTGCTTCGGTCGGTTCGGTAAAAATACCGAAAATACCGAAAATAACCGAAATACCGAAAAACACACATAAAATTCAAATTCGAGTTTAAGTTCAAACAACCATTACAACCATTACCATAGTATGGTCTGATGCCTGATCAGACGAGGGCTGTGAACAAGAGTAGCATGCGCCAACAGGTACAATGTTCATAATATAAAATATAGATATATATATACATACAATATCTCTATATTTACCTGATCCAATGGCTCTTGAAAAACACAAAATATTAATGCATTTGTTTGAATAATATTATATGTATGTATGTACAGATGGTGGTTTCATGAAGAACAAAAAAGAAAAGAAACATAAACCTATTTATATTTCGGGCTAGATCGGGCTTTTTCGGTATTTCTACCGAACCGACCCGAATACCGAAAACGGTGATTATATGCGTCGACTACCGTCCCGGATGCACTATTTCGGTTTCGGTTTCGTTCGGTATTGTCGGTTTCGGTCGGTATTTCTCAGCCCTAGTTTTTGTGGTGTATATCGTAAATGCGTATTAGATGGTGAGTATTTTTTAGATACCTGGGTAATATGTAGGTGTTTCAAGAAAAGCGTATAGCTGATCTATGGAGGCAAAATCGAAAGATGTTTTGGGTATTTTTTTCTCTGTCTTCAATTGCAGTGATCTGTGAAGCTTCCCCAACGTTAAGGGGTCTAACAAAGAGTTCTCGTGTTGTGATAAATTTGTTGCATGTCTCAAAGGTAAGTAACACAAAACTTCTCATAAGTCCAAGGAAGTAAACTCAATTAGCTCACCACTTCAACTACTATATGTGGATCTTTTTGGTCCAACATATGTAATAAGCAATGGTATGAAGTCATACTTTTTGGTATTCATTGAGGATTTTACAAGATATACATGAATTTTCTTTCTTAGGACAAAAGATGAAATAAGTGAAATTCTAAAGTATTTTTTGTTGAACATAGAAAATTGAACTGATTTTAAAGTTAAAATAATCAGATGTGATAATGGAACTGAGTTTAACAACAGTGGTATGAATAACTTTTCTGAAAGTAAAGGGATAGAAAATATTTAGTGTTCCTAGAACTCCACAACAAGTGCAGTAGATGAGATAAGGAATAGGACACTAATTGAAGCATTTAGAAGTATGTTAGTTGATGCCAAATTTCCTATAATGTTTTGGGAAGAAGAAGTTAATATTTCACGTTATATCCAAAACATAATTTGTATTGTTAAGTCTCTATCAAATACATAATATGAGGTCTTTCACATGAAAAAGCCACTTATAAGCTTTTTAAAACCATTTGGATGTCCTTGTATAATTCTTAACACTGAAAAAATACTAAGGAAGGTTTAAAAGTAAGGTGGATGAATGTATCTTTGTTGGATAGTCTACGGAAAGTAAAGGTTACATAGATTCAATCAAAGAACCACGACCATTCATCATTGAGGAGAGTGAAAATGTTACTTTTAATGAAAACACTCCCAATGCTCCTAATGTAGATCCTGATTGGTTATTTGATATTGACGAACTTATGAATTCTTTAAGTTTATGTTATGAGACCAACACGAGTACATGCACTTTAAGAGACGAAACTACATCAAGACTAGAAATGACTCAAGACAAGCCAAACACAGAAAAGGTGGATGTTCAGAGATTTGTATACTTTCTTTTTGTAACAGTTGATCCTCCTAGAGTGTTTGAAGAAACTCATTCTACTAATAAAGATGATGATGATGATGATGATGATGATGATGATGATGATGATGATGATGATGATGATGATGATGATGCAAATGAGGATGTTGGTTATACAAATAAGGATAATAATGATGCAAATAAAGGTTAAAATCGCAGATGAAGTTGAACAATATGAATTTGAAATTTCACCTACAAGGAATTATGGTATTCCTTCATTGGATTGAAGTGGATCTGATGGAGAGGAGAAGATGGATGAAGATGATGATGTCTCACCAATATCTAGATCATTGTTAGGATACGACCTTTTTGATATAAATGAAACAAATTAAGAGGTAAATCTTTACGTGGTAAAGCTTCAAACTTCAAGAATCCGAGCTGGTGATCTTAATTCCATTATGCAAACAAAAAGCACGAAAAATCTCATAAAGGACTTCAAATCTTGCATGTTTGAATGTTTTCTCTGACGGATAGAACCCAATAAGATACATGAAACGATGAAAGATTCAAGTTGGATAGAAGCTATGCAAGAAAAGCTTTCTTTAGTTCAAACTTAAAGTAGGCTGGTACATTGGTGATTTACCAAATGTAAAGGGACCCTTGGTACAAGATAGATTTTTAGAAAGGGATCAGTACGGGATACCTTGTTAAAAGGGCTCACACTACTACTTCTACACCAAAGTATAGGACGGGTCAATGTGACATGCATTAAGATCCAATCAATGGCAACTTTAGATGATTTTGCTTATTTGGAAGTAAAAGTATCTCGAGGACCTAGGCACCAAGAGACCATGGGGGAGGGTTGTACTAATGCTAGGCAATATACTCCCTTTAAATCACATTTCAATGAACTTCCACATATAAGTACCTCACATGCTGCAGGGAAGAGAAAGTATGAGTACACAAACATTGAACTGATGGAATATTATGCCAAGTATACAATGAAGGTGGGGAAATTGGAAAAATGGGGTTGTTCATATTAAGAAGATTGTGCTCAAATTGTTACAAGAAAAGAAGCTCAAGAAATTCCAACTTTAGAAGAAAAAGACCGATAATGCAAGTTTGAAAAGCATAAAGGATGTTTTACGTATCAAATTACACCAAGTTCATATTCTTCTTTTTCTAGCACTTATAGAAAGGATTCTAACAAAAAAGGATATTAGATGTTGAAAAAGGCAAGGACGTTGAAAAGGTTGGTGATTTAGTTGGTGAAAGACTGGCGAGGATGTTGAAAAAGAGGTGGAAAAGGATGTGGCGATGGAAACTGAAAAATGTTGATGATGTGGTTGTTGAGCTAGAGAAAAAAGTTACAGAATTGACAGAGGAAGAATTAATATTTACAGCTGAGTTAATCACGGTGAAACAAGATAAAGTTGCAGCAACAAATTCAACTAGAACGGTAACTTCATGTCCAACAGTAACTCAACCTACAACACTAACTAAAACCACACAAAAGGGAATATTTATTGGTGTATAAGTACACAAAACAAGTGCTGATGTGTAGAAACAATTCAACAAAGGGAGGGTGATGCAAAATTGGCTAGAAAGATACAAGAAGATGATGGATTAGAGTTTGAAAAGTTGGATGAGGAATTAAAGATGAAAAGCTACAAACAAGCTAGAAAGAAAGAAAAAGCAACGATTTATAAAAACAAGTTTGTAGCATACATGAAAGATTGAGGATAAAATGGAAAACAGTTGGGTCCAATGAAACTTGACAACTTCTTAACCTTGTATCAGACTGAATGAAAGAAAGAAAATGATGAAGCTAAGAAGAAAATGTATGAAATGGAAAGGTCATTGTAAAGGGCATATGAGGTTGGTCCAAATGTCATCAATCATCAACAAATTGAAAAGAAAAATGGAAGTTGGAGTTGAGATCAAAGTCTAAACATAATGAAGTTGTAGTTTAGATAATGAGAAACAGAGGCAAACATATTACAAAGAAGAAGCATGCTACAAAGAAAGCAAAAGTAAATGAAAAAGAAGATCAAGCAAAAGTGAAAGTGCAAACAGAAATTCCTAAAACTGGAGTTCCATCGACAATACATATTGAAGAAGAGAATGTGAAATTAACAAAGGAAGAGTGTAATGCTTATTATCTACAGGGAGGAAAAGGCACACTTTTTTGAACCTCTAGATGTTGACCTACCTTTAGTCATTGATTTGGAATACATAGTGTCAAACAACAAGTAAATTTACATAGTCACAAGAGCCGACAAGAAAGAACTCAAGTATTTAAGCTTTCACATGATCATAAGAGAGATGAACATATTGGTTTAGAATCAAATGCACAAGGTTGGTGTTGCTAAATACACTAATAAACAAGGAGAAAGTTACGCAAATGATCTTGCTATGGAATGGTTGAATGAGATGTTTGACCCAAAAGCTTGTCAAGATCTGAAATCCCTAGAAGAACCGAGTATTTTATGGTTATTTTGTGTCCATTGATTTTTATACCTTTTTAAGGCTTTCCTCTTTGATTTGATTGAAAGGAAGAGGCTTGCAACAACTTGATTATCGTGATCTTTGAATGCAATTGGTTCTCCTATGTCTTTGACTACGACGTGATTTTGTTTAAGTCAATAGAAGATAATTTTAGAGATCAACATCAATGTTGCTTCGATCGCCCATATAATTGGTATTTGATGGTTGTTCTTTGGATACGATTAGAAGCCAGATCATTCCTCGTTGAGACTACATTTAACTTGACTCTTGAAAAGGAAGTCTCATCTTATTCCAATTTAACATTTGCAGGAGATAAAAGTTACATTCCTATTGTTCGTCTTTATATTTATCCCGAGAAATGAAAAACTGAAATATTACTTACAGTTGACAGCATGAAAGTGTATTCAATTTTGTTTGTTTTCTTATTGTTTGTTTTCTTATTGTTTGTATCAAACTCTTTATTATATGTATTTAACTCGTATTTTTACAATGTAACGGAACATATTTCGTGCTGATATGTACACTACTACAAACACCTGAATACACCACACACTAATAAACCACGGTATCTTAAAAAACGGGGTCTATTACAATAAATAAAATAAAGGAGCCACTAAAAGCCGAGTTTTAAAAAAAAAATGAAAATGAACTGTGACATTCGCGAATTTCACGGTATTATTCTATCGTCTCGTATTCGTTTTATTTATTTATGTTCGTGCTTTGACCCTATTATATTTCTTTTATGTTATCGTATTCGTATTTTATGAGTATTGTATTCGTATTTTCTCGTATTTTATGAGTATCGTATTTATATTTTATGCGTATTTACGTTTATCGGGTATATAGTATGTGATTCGAATCTTTATGTCGGGAACGTATAGTCTTAAGTGCCTTTAGTATAAGTCTAGTATGCTCTTATGATAAGTTTAGGGGAATTATGCCTTAATTATATGATTAAGATTAACGTTTAAAAAGTATTTCATGTTCAGTCCCTTCGGAAATTTTATTACAAAACTAGTCCTATTCAGATTTTTATTACGAAAATCGTCCCCCACCAACTTATTTGTCTTTATCCTCCACCATAATTTGTCCTTATCTTCATTGTCATCACTCTCTCTCTCTCTCTAACTTCCCTCTCAAGAAACAAACACCTACAAACCTCCACCTTCTCTCTAACTTTTCCGGCGATCCAACCGTCCAATTTCAAATCCGAGACCGGATTATTGATCACCATCATCATCTTCATCTATCCTCCAAGTTTCATCACGATCAAGTAAGTATTTCTTCATTTTTGTTTTAAACTTTATTCTATTTTGAGTCAATCCCGAAACTATCATTTTTCACCGTCAAAACCGAGATTTTATTGAGGATTATTGTTCCTAATAGTATTCTGGACATAGGTTTTCATTTAGGGATCAAATGGACATCTAGAACACTCAGAAATCGATTTCCGATTGCCATTTTTCGTAAAATTCCCGTTACTGCACGTAACTCATCTCCCATGCACGTAACTCGTCCCTATAGTCACGTAATTAGGCTGTTACGCCCGTAAGTGTCAATTACGCGACCTGTAGGTCACGTAACACCAACATATTCACGTAATTCTGCTGTTGTTCACGTAAGTGTCCATATGATCACGTAATTCTCACTTACGTTCACTTAAGTATGCCCTAAGTCACGTAATAGTCTGGTTGATCACGTAACAGGCTTACTCTTCACGTAATTATGATTCATCTGCACGTAATTGGTATATAAGTCACGTAATTAACCTCCTGATGTTCCGTAACTTCTTGTTTTGTCCCGTAACTTCTTGTTTTGTCCCGTAACTCTTGTATAACACGTAACTTAATACTTACGTGACTTGTAGTGCACGTAAGTATGAGGATCACGTATCTAGTCTGTTGACTTTCCGAAACGTGTGTATTCCGTCATATCGATATTTCTATTGGTCATTTTAAACCCGTATAAAACGTTAATCATTAAGGCATAACTCTACTAGACTTAGAGATACTTAGACATGTTTTATTTACGTGATGTATAGGGCACTTGGACGTTGGAGTCTGACGGTATTATAGTATTTCCCGACATATAGAGATTTGGATTGCTTTGCTATACAGTGAGTTATTCGTTGCCTTTTTACTGCTTTTACATTTTTGGGCATGATTAGCGTTAAACTAATGTATTTTTGGTATGTATGTATTATGGATATGTATTGTGGATATGATGCTTTAGATGGTCTTGCCCAAACTCGTACCGCCTTTGTGGTAGTATGAGGCCCCGTATACACACCTGTTAGCTATTAGCCGCCGGTTCGTATATATAGCGCTATATGGGTCTAACAAACCCTCATTCTAACACGTTATTATGATAAGGGAGGAGCCCTGTCCGTGTTAGTAATGTTATGACCGATTATTTCCGAGAACAACCTAGCTTAAGACACTAGGTGGGGTTAGTTGCCAGTATTGTTAAGGGTCAGGTGTATCTTATGTTCCTAAAGCTGTTAACTATCCAGTATGTATTTTATGATATGATTATGGTATTTTTATGGGATATGTATGAATATTTTATCGAAAGGTTTTGTATACTTCAAATATATTTTGAAATATCTTTTCAAAAAGACTTATCTTCAAATCTTATCTTTTGGGTCAAAACTTATTGAAAACTTTTATACTAATATGTTTTCATTTACTATTGCGAATAATTCACCAACTTTATGTTGACGTCGTATTTTAACGCTTTTCAGGGATTTGAGGTTACTCTATTTTGATGCTATGCTTGCTTGGCTACTTGGGACTTTTGCTTGGAATTTATTTTGTTATTGTAATTCCTTAGTTTCCCAAACTCTGTAGCCGTATTTTGATATTATTCGGATGACTGTAATAAGTATTTTACTTCAAACTCTTTATCTATGTTGATGATGTATGGTTTATTTATGTTTGATGTAACCTTTGAATCTCTGATACCGTATACACTGTACACCTCGGTTCCGCCATTCTATGCGGGGTGTGACAGAAGTTGGTATCAGAGCCAATGGTTATAGCGAACTAAGTGACCTTACGGAATCACTTAGACTATGACCTAGGCTTTTGGACCTATCTGATTTACTCTATGTGCGCATTTCTTTCTTTTGTGGGCCTGTATGTGATTGGTATGCTATATGTGCTTTGTTTTGCTTTTTATGTTTTAAGGCCTGCTTGTTTTAGTCGCACATACAGTTATCGTTCTGATTTATTCCGTTTGATATTCGTAGAAGATGCCGCCTAAGAGAGTTTCTACTAGGTCTACTCCTGCCGTCACTGCTACGAGAAGGTCGGCAAGGCGAGGTCGCGCCAGTACGAGAGCGGGTGCTACGCCTCAGAATACCACTGCTACCCCAAGTGCTACTACCGCTACTCCGAACATCAGTCAGTTGATTGCGGAGCAGATTGCGGCAGCTATACCCGTGATTGTGGCACAGCTTAAGGAGACACCAGTGCAAGATGCTGACTTAGGGTTTGAAGAACCTGTGATGCAAGATATTGGAGCAGAAGGTATGGCGTCTGGGCGCGATGGTTCCGATGTGGGTAGAGCAGTGCACGTAGGAGTCGGTGGACCAAGTATTGTTATTGAAGATCCACCCCGAGGCTGTTCGTATAAAGCCTTCCTGGATTGCAGACCTACTGAATTTAGGGGTACTGAAGATGCTGTTGCTACCCTGCAGTGGTTTGAGAGGATGGAGTCGGTATTTGATGTGTCGGGATGTGCCGATGAGAGCCGAGTTAAGTATGCTACATATCTGTTCCAGGGTAAAGCCCTCACTTGGTGGAACTCTGTGAAGAAGGTTCAGGGTCGAGCTGCTATTACCTTGATGACATGGGAAAATCTGAAGGTTTTGATGAGGAAAGAGTATGTGCCGTCTTCTGAAACGCAAAGATTGGAGAACGAGCTGTGGAACCTGACTATGCAAGGTTCTGATTATCGTGGGTATGTGAATCGCTTCTACGATCTATGTGTTTTGGCTCCTCGTCTGGTTCGCACTGAGAATGAGAGGATTGAACGCTTCACTCATGGGTTGCCCCAAACTATGCGAGATCACATTATCTCTAACTATCCGGGTACTCTTCAGAGTGCGGTCGATATTGCTGGTCGGTTGACCGCAAGTGCGATCCGTGCTGGTACTCTACAGCCGGTAGTGAGCCGAAGAGATTCTGGTCGATCTGACAGAAGAAATGTGGGTAATTCGAGGAAGAGAAGCCGTAGTCAAGATCAGAGACCTCAACATCCTCAGGTGTATGCGTTGACGGGTGCTGGAACTGGTTATCAGGGCGTGCGCCCTAAGTGTGACACTTGTGGTAGTGCTCATGCGACAAATGTAGCGTGTTGGGTTTGTAAACGCTGCAAGAAGTTAGGCCACACCGAGCAATATTGTAGAAGAACTGTTGGAGCGTGTTATGAATGTGGAGAAATGGGTCACCTCCGTCAGCAGTGTCCCAAGCTTGTATCATCTACTTCCCTTCCTACTCCTGGTGCTGGTACTAGTGCTAGAGGGAATCCTGCTAAGAGCCGAGCTTTCGCTATGGAATCTGCTGAAGCCCATCAGGATCCTACCGTAGTCACTGGTACATTTCTTGTTGACGATTATCCTGCTTTTATATTGTTTGATTCGGGTGCCGATAGAAGCTTCATTTCTAGTGACTTTCGCCCCTTAGTAAACCGTGCTTCTAGTCCCTTAGATCCTGCTTATGAGGTAGAAATAGCTGATGGTAGATGTGCCTGTGTTAGAGAAGTTATTCGTGATATTTCTCTCGTATTAGCCGATATTCCTTTTTCCATCGACCTTATTCCTATGAAACTCGGTAGTTTCGACGTCGTAGTCGGTATGGATTGGTTAGCGAAGCATAAAGGAGAAATAGTCTGCTATGAGAAGCTTATTCGTATTCAGAAGCCGGATGGAGATCAGTTGATTGTACACGGAGACAAGGCTGGGAAACGCCTTAAAGTCATTTCGAGTTTGAAAGTTCGCGAGTATGTCCGTCAGGGTTGTTCCTTATATCTCGCTCATTTGGTGAAGAAAGATTCTGCGATAAAGATTGATGGTGTACCGATCGTTCGCGAGTATTCTGACGTTTTTCCCGACGATTTACCTGGAGTCCCTCCCCAGAGACAAACCGACTTTCGTATTGATCTTATTCCTGGAGCAGCGCCTGTTGCTAAAGCTCCGTATCGTTTGGCTCCTTCCGAGATGCTCGAGTTGTCGAAACAAATTCAGGAACTGGTCGATAAGGGTTTTATCCGTCCTAGTTTCTCCCCGTGGGGTGCTCCTGTTCTCTTTGTTAAGAAGAAGGATGGCTCCATGCGTTTATGTATTGATTATCGGGAGTTAAACAAGTTGACTGTGAAGAACCGTTATCCCCTTCCTCGTATTGATGACTTATTCGATCAACTTCAGGGTTCTTGCTATTTCTCAAAGATCGATCTTCGCTCTGGTTATCATCAGTTGAGAGTTCGAGAAGATGATATACCTAAGACTGCTTTTCGTACTCGGTATGGTCATTACGAGTTCATGGTGATGCCGTTTGGTATGACAAACGCCCCTGCAGCATTCATGGAACTAATGAACCGTATTTGTCGTCCGTATCTTGACAAATTCGTTATCGTATTCATCGACGACATTCTGATCTATTCCCGAAGTCGCAAGGAACATGAAGAGCATTTGCGTCTTGTTCTAGAAGTGCTTCGAAAAGAAGTTGTATGCGAAATTCTCTAACTGCGAGTTCTGGTTATCCGAAGTTCAATTCCTTGGCCACGTGGTTAGCGCGAAAGGTATTCATGTTGATCCTGCTAAGATTGAAGCTGTTAAAAGTTGGGTTGCACCAAAGTCACCAACCGAAATCCGTTCATTTTTGGGTCTTGCTGGGTATTATCGCCGATTCATCGAGAACTTCTCCAAGATCGCTTCACCTATGACAAAGCTGACACAGAAGAGTGAACCTTTCGTTTGGAGTACCGATCAGGAGGAAGCCTTTCAGATATTGAAGCGGCGGTTGTGTAACGCACCTATTCTTAGTCTGCCAGTTGGTTCCGAGAATTTTGTTGTTTACTGCGACGCTTCGCACAAGGGTCTGGGTTGTGTGCTTATGCAGAATGGTAAAGTTATAGCTTACGCTTCGCGTCAGTTGAAAATCCATGAGCAGAATTACACGACACATGATCTAGAGTTGGGAGCCGTCGTCTTTGCATTGAAGATTTGGAGACATTATCTGTATGGGACCAAGTGTACCGTATTTACCGACCACAAGAGTCTACAGCACATATTCGATCAGAAGATGCTGAACATGAGACAACGACGATGGGTTGAGTTATTGAACGACTATGATTGCGACATTCGCTACCATCCTGGTAAGGCGAACGTTGTTGCTGATGCACTAAGTCGTAAGGAAACAGTCAAGCCAGTCCGTATTCATTCTATGGTGATATCTATTCAGACGAGCTTGAAGGCTCGGATTATTCAAGCACAAGAGGGTATTATGGCTGAAGACCGTGTTAAAGAAGAAAGATTGTATAAGTTGGCGTTGGAATTAGAACCGAAGGAGGATGGAGTTCTGTATTTCCTCGAGCGTATTTGGGTTCCGGTTAGTATCCGTCAGTTGATTCTGGACGAAGCCCATAAGTCGAACTATTCCATTCATCCGGGTTCCGACAAAATGTATCATGACTTGAAAGATTTTTATTGGTGGCCGGGTATGAAGCGTGAGATCGCCGAGTATGTTAGTCGATGTTTGACTTGTTCCAAGGTGAAGATTGAGTATCAGAAACCGTCTGGGCTACTCCAACAACCGAAGATTCCCGAGTGGAAATGGGAGCGTATTACTATGGATTTTGTTACTAACCTTCCGAGATCTTCGAGTGGTTATGACAGTATCTGGGTTATTGTTGATCGTTTGACGAAGTCTGCTCATTTCCTCCCGATTCGCGAGAACTATCCGATGGAGAGATTCGTACGTTTGTATATTTCCGAGATTGTATCGAAACACGGTGTTCCTGTATCGATTATTTCCGACCGTGATGCTCGTTTCACTTCGCGATTTTGGAAGACATTCCAGACTGCTATGGGTACAAGATTAGATATGAGTACCGCCTATCATCCGCAGACCGATGGTCAAAGCGAGAGAACTATTCAGACTATGGAAGATATGCTACGAGCTTGCGCTATTGATTTTGGTGGTAGTTGGGATATTCATTTGCCGTTGATTGAGTTCTCGTACAACAACAGCTATCACACGAGTATCAAGTGTGCACCGTTTGAAGCTTTGTATGGCCGTAAGTGTCGATCACCTGTATGTTGGGCAGAAGTTGGAGATAGTCAGATATCCGGTCCGGAGATTATACAAGAGACCACTGACAAGATCTTCAAGATCAAGGAACGATTGATTACTGCCAGAGATCGACAGAAGAAGTATGCTGATAAGCGCAGGAAACCTCTCGAGTTCAGTGTTGGAGATATGGTATTGTTGAAGGTATCTCCATGGAAAGGGGTTGTCCGGTTTGTGAAGCGCAGCAAGCTGAGTCCGAGATACACGGGTCCGTTCAAGATTTTAGCCCGAGTCGGCCCAACTGCGTATCGACTAGAATTGCCGGCAGAACTGAGCAGCGTACATAATGTATTCCATGTATCTCAGTTGAAGAAGTGCCTGGCTGATGAAACGTTATTAGTTCCACTTGAGCAACTCCAGATTGATGACAAGCTTCATTTCGTTGAAGAACCGATCGAGATCGTTGCTAGTGATGTTAAGCGTCTGCGACGAAGTAAGATTCCGATTGTCAAGGTTCGTTGGAATTCCCGCTTTGGAGCTGAATTCACGTGGGAACGCGAAGATGAAATTCTGCGGAAGTATCCTCACCTTTCTCCCGGAAGTGGTACCCAGTGATAATTTCGAGGACGAAATTCTTTTTACTTGGGGAGACTGTGACATTCGCGAATTTCACGGTATTATTCTATCGTCTCGTATTCGTTTTATTTATTTATGTTCGTGCTTTGACCCTATTATATTTCTTTTATGTTATCGTATTCGTATTTTATGAGTATTGTATTCGTATTTTTTCGTATTTTATGAGTATCGTATTTATATTTTATGCGTATTTACGTTTATCGGGTATATAGTATGTGATTCGAATCTTTATGTCGGGAACGTATAGTCTTAAGTGCCTTTAGTATAAGTCTAGTATGCTCTTATGATAAGTTTAGGGGAATTATGCCTTAATTATATGATTAAGATTAACGTTTAAAAAGTATTTCATGTTCAGTCCCTTCGGAAATTTTATTACAAAACTAGTCCTATTCAGATTTTTATTACGAAAATCGTCCCCCACCAACTTATTTGTCTTTATCCTCCACCAGAATTTGTCCTTATCTTCATTGTCATCACTCTCTCTCTCTCTCTAACTTCCCTCTCAAGAAACAAACACCTACAAACCTCCACCTTCTCTCTAACTTTTCCGGCAATCCAACCGTCCAATTTCAAATCCGAGACCGGATTATTGATCACCATCATCATCTTCATCTATCCTCCAAGTTTCATCACGATCAAGTAAGTATTTCTTCATTTTTGTTTTAAACTTTATTCTATTTTGAGTCAATCCCGAAACTATCATTTTTCACCGTCAAAACCGAGATTTTATTGAGGATTATTGTTCCTAATAGTATTCTGGACATAGGTTTTCATTTAGGGATCAAATGGACATCTAGAACACTCAGAAATCGATTTCCGATTGCCATTTTTCGTAAAATTCCCGTTACTGCACGTAACTCATCTCCCATGCACGTAACTCGTCCCTATAGTCACGTAATTAGGCTGTTACGCCCGTAAGTGTCAATTACGCGACCTGTAGGTCACGTAACACCAACATATTCACGTAATTCTGCTGTTGTTTACTTAAGTGTCCATATGATCACGTAATTCTCACTTACGTTCACGTAAGTATGCCCTAAGTCACGTAATAGTCTGGTTGATCACGTAACAGGCTTACTCTTCACGTAATTATGATTCATCTGCACGTAATTGGTATATAAGTCACGTAATTAACCTCCTGATGTTCCGTAACTTCTTGTTTTGTCCCGTAACTCTTGTATAACACGTAACTTAATACTTACGTGACTTGTAGTGCACGTAAGTATGAGGATCACGTATCTAGTCTGTTGACTTTCCAAAACGTGTGTATTCCGTCATATCGATATTTCTATTGGTCATTTTAAACCCGTATAAAACGTTAATCATTAAGGCATAACCCTACTAGACTTAGAGATACTTAGACATGTTTTATTTACGTGATGTATAGGGCACTTGGACGTTGGAGTCTGACGGTATTATAGTATTTCCTGACATATAGAGATTTGGATTGCTTTGCTATACAGTGAGTTATTCGTTGCCCTTTTTACTGCTTTTACATTTTTGGGCATGATTAGCGTTAAACTAATGTATTTTTGGTATGTATGTATTATGGATATGTATTGTGGATATGATGCTTTAGATGGTCTTGCCCAAACTCGTACCGCCTTTGTGGTAGTATGAGGCCCCGTATACACACCTGTTAGCTATTAGCCGCCGGTTCGTATATATAGCGCTATATGGGTCTAACAAACCCTCATTCTAACACGTTATTATGATAAGGGAGGAGCCCTGTCCGTGTTAGTAATGTTATGACCGATTATTTCCGAGAACAACCTAGCTTAAGACACTAGGTGGGGTTAGTTGCCAGTATTGTTAAGGGTCAGGTGTATCTTATGTTCCTAAAGCTGTTAACTATCCAGTATGTATTTTATGATATGATTATGGTATTTTTATGGGATATGTATGAATATTTTATCGAAAGGTTTTGTATACTTCAAATATATTTTGAAATATCTTTTCAAAAAGACTTATCTTCAAATCTTATCTTTTGGGTCAAAACTTATTGAAAACTTTTATACTAATATGTTTTCATTTACTATTGCGAATAATTCACCAACTTTATGTTGACGTCGTATTTTAACGCTTTTCAGGGATTTGAGGTTACTCTGTTAGGATTAAATTGTTGAGTTAATACTGCTTAGTTACTACTGCTTAGTTACTACTGCTTAGTTACTACTGCTCAGTTACTACTCCTCTGTTACTACTCCTCAGTTACTACTGCTGCAAATCTGTTATGGAAGACTTGATTTTCAAGATAAAGATCTAAAAGAATTAGTTTCCTTATGTAACTAGGTTTCCTTATGTATGTAACTAGGTTTCCTTATGTAAGTCATATGAGACTCTATATATAAAGAGATATCTAGACATTGTAAAGGTGTGGTTTTCATCATGTTTATTCTTTAGGAAAACACCAAACGATCTCACCACTTGAGATCGTTCCCCTTTGTTCAGCCTCAAGGTCAAGATTGATCCTTGTAAAGAGAAGAAACACGTCTATTCTGATCAAATAGATTGAGGCTGGTGTTGTTAGATGTTTCCTAGAAAAGCTAGGTTTAGCCTCAAGGTCTTTTATAGATCCTTGTATGTAAAGAAACACGTCTGTTAATTTCTTCATTATTAATAGATTGAGGCTCGATGGTAATCGTTATTGTGTTATTGTCACTACTAGAAACAGGGCTATCCTTGACCCGCTTTTTATGACCCATGCCAAAAGATGACGCACAAAGTCAGGAGTCATAAAACAACAGTCATATTGCGTAAGGGGATGACGCGTTTTCAGATGTGTCATAACGTATGTGTCATAATCAGTTAAAATTTAGATTTCGAGATGACGTTTGTTTTTTTTTCGTCCTAAATAGGAGTCATGTATGTTTTTTTGGCACGATCCCCTAGGCCTGTATGATTTAAAATTTTTATTTTTACAATGTAAACTTTTGTTTCACACAAATTTTTCATCTGCCCCCAAAATTTTAGGGTTCCCGCTCTGTGTTTTCCCCCAAAATCAAAACTCTTTCCTCCGTTCCATCCATACTATGAATATATTTATCAGTAATAGGTTTCTCCTTGTGCAAGTCAAGTGAAATAACACACCCAAATATCATTTAGATCGGTAAATCGAAGCCCTAATTTCTGTCGAAAAACCAAAGCTGCGATGGAAGGAACAGAAGGCACGCAGCAGCCACACCTAGTTCTCGCCAACAAGATCTTTCTTCTAACTCAATCTGACGTTGATGATATCGAAAAAGTTCGTCTTCGTGATGAGGTCATGGCCACTGTTATCGCCGACGGTAACCGTTTTTTTTAGATCTATTTTTTTTTATTTCAATTTAGCTTTAATTTTGTTGATCTTTTTAATTCTTTTTATGGCGCCGTTGTACGAAACCCTAGCTGCGAGTTCGGTGTTGGAGCTTGACTAGAAGGTTCTAGATTTGATGCGTGTTAAGATTGATGATGAGCTTAAGAAGCTTGACGAATAGTAAGCTCTTGTTGTCAATTTATGTATTATTATTTGAGTATACATGTGTTGTGTGTATGTATAGATATAGTCATATAGATATATTTAATTATTTTTGTGATTGAAGGCAGATGTGTTGTTGTTTATGAAAGAGATTTATATGAGACTGTTGTTATACGTAGGGTGGAGAATCAAGCACAAAACTCTATTTTAGTTTTATATACTCAAGTTACTTAGTCCTCGTGAGTTACTCAAGTTGGAGAATTATAAATCTTCCCTTTGCTTCAATGGCGGTTTCAGTAGCAAAGAATGTCCCTGATGATATTGTTGAGCAGATACTCATGAGATCGTTTGTGACAGAGCTAATCTGACTTTATTTATTCTTGTCATAACGACAGAATGAAGCAAAACGAGAATAGCAAGAGTAATGGCCGTAAGGTAGGTTCTAATTAATAAAAGTTTGTTCTGATTACTTACATCCCTAATAAAATGTGTCGGTTTTGAGATGGCATCATGCTACAACTGTTGGTGTTTGGCTTGTTGACGATTATACTCCTATTATTGAGATTACAACGTACTAAAGTTTAACTCATGGTGACCTTTGTAATGTATTAGGCTGATGGGAACTAAGCTATTTCTTAGATTTGTATCTGTTAATACTTGGCACTCCCTTACGTTTCCCAATTTGATTTTGTCAGGTAATGAAGGAGATCCTTCGGTTCCTATATAGACTGCAAAATTTTGATATTGTTGAAGGCTTGAAGCAGTTAATATGGCAGGGCATTGCTCTATGAACTAATTTTCATGTTTCAGGTATCTTATTATTGATGTTCATGAGGAACTTGTGTTTGGTGATTAACTTCGGTGACTTTTTTTTTATATGAATATCATTATACTTTTCTATACATATATATTATATATAATAATAATAATAATAATAATAATAATAATAATAATAATCTAAACATGGAATAAATTCTTCTTCTGCTAACTTATATGGATTAATTTGGGGTGTTCCAGGACGTCATCAAGTTCCATTAGAGTGGTCTGCGCGCCAAAAAATTGCTGTTGGTGCTACACGGATGAGGGAAACTGGGCGGGTTGGAATTGGAGAACGGATGGCACAAGTATATTGGTTGCATCCCTAGTTCAGAAATGACTTCTTTTCTTACGAGATTCCGTAGTTACTTCGGCGACTACCGACAATGTAAAACAATGCCTTAATGTATGTGATTTTAATGTATTGGTAATGAAAAGCTTTGTTGAACAAGTGTGATGTATTGAAAAGCTTTGGTGATTGAGTTACATAAGAATGTAGAGAAAACTTTTAGAAAATGGTGGCTGGCCGGATGGTGGTCGCCGGAATCAATTTTTTTTTTTATATATATAAAAATTATGACGCGCTAATACGAATGTCAAAAAGCAGAGTCATATAACGCGGGTCATAAGTGCGTGTCATTCAGCTGTGACGCTTCATTGCGCGTCATAAAATATTTATGACTGGTCCATCCTTGACGCGCATTTGCGCGTCATAAAGCCTCTTCTTGACGCGCATTGCGCGTCATTAATAGCCCTGTTTGTAGTAGTGGTTCTTATTGTTTTTATATATACAATATTCGATTATCCTAAACTTGTGAATATCAAAGTGTTGATCCGCTGCAACTTCTTTGATAAATCTTGATCTAAGTAATCAATATCGATCCTACAAGTGGTATCAGAGCACAGGAGGTGCTCTAGATCAAAGATCCACAAGTTTACAAGAAGAAGAAAGAAGAAGATCTACAAATTTGCAAATTAGGGTTTATGTTCGTCATAATCTGGGCAGCCGTAGTAAAAAGGGCATAACTCATTCGTTAGCCGTCGGATTTGGACGAAATTTTGACTGTAGATTCTTCAGATATAAACGCACAATCTGACCGAGAGAATTTTCGATCTGAGCTTTTATCCGTGAGATATTAATTTTCTAAATCTGCTGCTGAAAGGTTAAATTTATTGTATTTATCTATACTGAAACGATCGTTGCTTATTCGTTACACATTGGATCTTGGCAAATTTTGGATATGTGCTTAAAGGAATACGGATCTACTTTGTGTTAAAATTTGATCGTTATTGGATGTTTAGATAAGGAGATATACAATTTCAAAATCGGATGTTGAATGTTTATTGTTTGCTGAGCGCAGCTGGGGTAAAAAGATGATTGTGTATTCGTTAACCGTTGGATTGTTCTGATTTTTTGATATGTGGTTCGAGATACACAGATCTACTTTGGGCTAAAATTTGAGCATGATCGGAGTTGTCAATGAAAGGTTACTTAATTTTTAATATGCTGCAAGTTTTTAGCTAGTATTGGGCTTATATTGATGCTGTTGCTACGTTGTTAGTTCTACAATACACATTTTTCTATACGATGATGAAGTTAGTACTACTCCTATGTTGGTGAACCAGCCGAGAATATTGGTTTAAGGGGAAGAATATGTTCCAAAAGTGGATATGAGGATTGGAACATTTAGATGTGATCGTATACATGCACCACTTGAGGGAGAAGATTTTACTTATGTAGAGTTATTTAACTTCTTATAAGAAGAACAACTCCTGATTCAAAGAAGAAGGTATACTACTTTAACTTTATTACAACTAGTTTGAGTTTCTACTGTTTTCAAATTCATTATTAGTATTGTGCGTCATGGAGGGTAATTTGATACATTGGAAAGCTTAGATTGGAAGTTTAATATGGTTCATAGTTTGTAGAGAGATGTTCCCCTAATGGATGATAACAAAAAGGGGAAGATATAAAGTGTGGTGGCATGGAACAAGATTTGAAGGCTTCAAAATATCGAAAGTCTGCTTAAAAAAAAAAAGTGGCGTGTTTTGATAGAAATATCAACGGTAGAAGAAGTATCAACTTGTTCACAAGAGATCTCAGTTGAAGGGGAAGTTTTTAAAGTTCTCAGTTTAGTGTTTGTTTTGTCATCATCAAATAGGGGAAGATTGTTGGATAATATTTTGATTTGATGAGACAAAATATAAACTGAGCATATACATCAAGGAAACATGGAGAAGACAAAGTTGAAATAGTAGTTGTGATAGCATTCTCTTCAACAATTTACATTGAAGAAACTTATTGCTTTGCATGTAGAAAGCATAAGTTTAGGGGAAGATTGTTAGGATTAAATTGTTGAGTTAATACTGCTTAGTTACTACTGCTTAGTTACTACTGCTCAGTTACTACTGCTCAGTTACTACTCCTCAGTTACTACTCCTCTGTTACTACTCCTCAGTTACTACTGCTGCAAATCTGTTATGGAAGACTTGATTTTCAAGATAAAGATCTAAAAGAATTAGTTTCCTTATGTAACTAGGTTTCCTTATGTATGTAACTAGGTTTCCTTATGTAAGTCATATGAGACTCTATATATAAAGAGATATCTAGACATTGTAAAGGTGTGGTTTTCATCATGTTTATTCTTTAGGAAAACACCAAACGATCTCACCACTTGAGATCGTTCCCCTTTGTTCAGCCTCAAGGTCAAGATTGATCCTTGTAAAGAGAAGAAACACGTCTATTCTGATCAAATAGATTGAGGCTGGTGTTGTTAGATGTTTCCTAGAAAAGCTAGGTTTAGCCTCAAGGTCTTTTATAGATCCTTGTATGTAAAGAAACACGTCTGTTAATTTCTTCATTATTAATAGATTGAGGCTCGATGGTAATCGTTATTGTGTTATTGTTCTTATTGTTTTTATATATACAATATTCGATTATCCTAAACTTGTGAATATCAAAGTGTTGATCCGCTGCAACTTCTTTGATAAATCTTGATCTAAGTAATCAATATCGATCCTACATACTCTATTTTGATGCTATGCTTGCTTGGCTACTTGGGACTTTTGCTTGGAATTTATTTTGTTATTGTAATTCCTTAGTTTCCCAAACTCTGTAGCCGTATTTTGATATTATTCGGATGACTGTAATAAGTATTTTACTTCAAACTCTTTATCTATGTTGATGATGTATGGTTTATTTATGTTTGATGTAACCTTTGAATCTCTGATACCGTATACACTGTACACCTCGGTTCAGCCATTCTATGCGGGGTGTGACATGAACCACGGTTGTAAAGTAGAAAACCGAGGCCTATATATAGATGGGTAACCGTGGTCTATTTTAGGACTAAACCGAGGCCCATTCACCTGCAAATAAACCACGGTTTTACCGTATGACCGTGGTCTATTAAATTAATACAACCCGGGTTTATAAAGAGCCGTGGTTTAATATTTTTATGGAAATCCGAGTCTTATCCCTTTCCTAGCCTCTTATCTTGTCATATAGATCTAACCCCTTTTTGCAAAACACCTCCATTAATTTCAAACAAAAACAAAAAAATAGCTTCATTAATGCTACGCTGGTAACTCAAGAAATGCTTCACATTTAAGAATCAACATTTAATATATAAGGTATGATCAACAACCTTTTATCATTACTATTATTCTTATCCATTAACTTCTAATCATTCATTTAATATACATATTGTTTATATGTAACATAATCATTCATTTAGTATAGATATTGTTTACATCATATGCCTTTAGATTCATATATCCATCCAAGAATAATCTAATAGAGATTATTTTTGGATAGTCCCCGTTTTGGGACTATTTTTTGAATATTTGTCTTATTTAGGATGTGAATTTGTATTAGAATTGAACATTTAAGAAAAATTTGTAGATATTTCTCCTTACTCTCACGAGTTTTGCGATTTAATTATACGCAAACTTGGGGAGTCTAGGAGAAATGCCGTCGAATTTTTCTTAAATATTCAATCTACTAATATATATTCACATATAAGACAAATATTCAAAAAATGGGTTAGGATTCGCGCCTACAACAACTTCGTAGTTTTACTCATACCATGCATATCATTAAATAATTTATTTTTAAATTTCAGATGGATCGTAGTACGTGGATGTACAAAATAAAACGAGCTACAAAAGACTACTTAACGAATTTGGATGAGTTTATTAAAGTTGCAGAAGTTAATCGGATGAATAATAGGGATAGTCATATATGGTGTCCATGTACCGATTGTAAAAATTTTCATAAATTTAGTGAATCCGATGTAATTAAAGGTCATTTGATACGTCGTGGTCAGGGGCGAGTTCAGTATGGATCAAGGCAGGTCCGAGGACCTACCTTAATTTTCGAATCGTTTAGAAACGATATAGACTTTTTTCGTAGGACATACCAAAAAAAATTAAAAGGACCTGGCTAAGATAATTGTTTTACAAAACCATAACAAAAGATGTTGTTAATGTAGTGGTTACTCCCTTCTGTGATGTTGAAGCTTAAATCTTATTTGGTCAAGTGTTCAAATCTCACCCAACACATTTTTTTATATATTTTTTTTAACTGTTGCCTAGAGTTGTATAATTTACAAACAATCCTTTATGTTTACCACAAATATGTGCCTAAAACTCATAAATACACAAAAAATTATAAATTTAAAAATTTATCAAGTTTATTAATTATGTTATATGAACCATACATTTTATTTTAAAGTTAGCAAACAACATTGACAATATCATGTTAGGTAAACACGATTTTACTTATTTTCATATTTATTTTAAAATTTATGGAACGTATACGCCTTACATAAACTTATATGAAATATTGTGACTTAACTACTTAAGCATTGTATTGTTTGTTAATCGGTACTACTTTTATTTTATGTATATTTGTAGTAATCTTCGACCCGACCCGTTTAACATTTCTGAACCTCTCGATCAATTACTTTTTGTCGTCTAAATTATTTTAGGACCTACCTTCATTACCATCCTAGACTCGCCACTGGTCGTGGTTTTATGGAACGATACATTTGTTGGTCACAACATGGTGAATTATTTGATGATGGTAACTTATTTGATTCTGAATGTAATGACGTTGAATTTGACGATTTAGATGATGAGGGTGGTGATGATTTAGATGAAATGTTACACAACATGGAGGATAATGTGCATGATAATAATCATGAAAAATTACAAAATTTGTTTGAAGATGCAGAAAAGCCATTGTATGTAGGTTGTAAAAATTTTAGCAAACTTTCGGCCGTCTTGAAATTGTTAAATTTAAAAGCAAACAATGGTTGGAGCGATAAAAGTTTTACATGCCTTTTAGAGATTTTGCATGAAATGCTTCCTAAAGATAACGAGTTACCAATTTCATTGTACCAAGCAAAAAAACTAATGTGTCCAATGGGATTGGAAATTAAAAAGGATACCCGCATGTCCAAATGATTGTATGTTGTATAGAAACGAGTACAAATTACGACATAATTGTATTATTTGTGGTACATCAAGGTACAAATGAAAAGAACATATGGAAGAAACCATCAATGGTGATACCGAAAAAGGCCCCCTCCCGCTAAGTTACTATGGTATTTTCCAATTATACCAAGACTAAAACGGTTATTTGCAAATCCAAAAGATGCAAAATTGTTACGATGGCATGCCGAAGAGCGAAAAAATGATGGAAAAATAAGACATGTTGCTGATTCTCCAAAATGGCAGAAAATCGATAATATATTTGAAGAGTTTGGCGGGGAACTTCGAAATATACGATTTGGACTTAGTTCGGATGGAATAAACCCGTTCGGAAATATGAGTAGTCGTCACAGCACCTGGCCAGTTCTTTTATGCATATACAACCTCCCACCTTGGTTATGCATGAAACGGAAGTACATTATGATGTCATTATTAATTCAAGGTCCGAAACAACCCGAAAACGACATTGATGTATATTTGCGTCCATTAGTGGATGATTTGAAAAAATTATGGAGTCCGGGAGTCGAAGTGTATGATAATTACATGAAAGAAAATTTCCGATTGCGTGCTATGCTTTTTTGTACCATTAGTGATTTTCCCACATTAAGTAATTTGTCAGGATATAGTACGAAAGGAAAGAAGGCGTGTCCTGTTTGTGAAAACGAGACATGTTCGTTATGGTTGAAAAACTGTAAGAAAATGGTTTATATGGGACATAGAAGATCGCTTGATAAAGACCATGGCCGTGCTTGAGAAAAGGGAAGAAGAATTGGAGGCTAGATATAGGGAAAAAGATGCACTTTTTGAGGCTAGAATGAAGAGGTTATAAGAAATGGAGGCTAACTATTTAAAGGAAAAAACCTCGACATCGTTATTTGCTGCTTTTAAGGAGATTAAGGTATTTTTGTAAACCACGTCTTATATAGCAAGACAAATACTATGATTAAATGGTTATTTTTGTTTGTCACCTGTTACATTTATGTTTTTCTATTTATAAAATGTTTTGCAGCTCGACATGAAAACTAAATTATGTGTCTTTTATATGTTTTGCAGGTTCCCACCGCGTGTAGCTTACTGGTCCCGTATGGTCCTAGGGTTGTATGTGCCGAAGGGCATGTATATCCAATAGAAAATGATGTGGTGGTTCACTCGCTTCCTCTTTTGAAAGGGTATGTGAAGGTGTCGGTCTTACGTGTAAGTACAAAACACCAACATTGTCCACTTCCTCAGCCGGCGGGAGAAATGTTTACATTAAGAGATGCCCACAAGAGTTTTGTTCAATGGCCTTGCGATAAAGTTGAGCTCCCTAAGGTACTTTTATATTATCTTTAACTTTGTGTAATAGTTACTAATGTTTCATCACTTACATAAGTAAAATGTCAATAGGTCTTGGAACGAGCACCCCAACCAACCACGAATGTGCCTTCTATTGATTTGGTAGTCTATTAACTATTTTTTTTTAACTAACTAAATGTATTAAGTTAAGACGATATTATATAATGTAATGGCTTTTTAATGTAGGGTAAACAAAAAATGCAGATTTCCAATGGTATAAAAAAGAAAATCAACTTTCCGAAAGAAATGTTGAATTGTTCCAATATTTTAAAAACACTTTATGTAAATATCATGAGCCGGAAAGATCCCACCACCAGTTTTCAAGTGTTTATCGATTCCGGGATCTTTGAGGATACGCATATTGAGTATTATATCCCCTCTAATGAGATTTATCAACTTATGATCAATGGATGTCTCGATATTACCATTATACAATGGTTCACGGTGTATGTTTTTTTTTCTTTCTTTCTTATCACATTTTGCTGAAACAATTAGTTACAACATATTTTTATTACTCTATATTGTCATGTTTAGGATGTTGCATCTCAGTATTGTTGCAAAGGCGAGTAACAAATGTGCATTCCTTAGCCCAAGTACGATTCAACGTTCAGAATGCCACTACAAGAATAATGACCTTTGGCGACGACAAAAAATCGTCCCTAAAGGCCCAATAAAAGACAAAAAAAATCAACATTTTGACTTTTTCAGACACATGCCTTTAGCGACGACCCTTTGGCGACGACTTTCACCTTTAGCGACGACACTATTTTAATTAATTAACAAAAACATTAAAAATTCCCGCCAAATCCCGCCAAAAAGGGAAAAATCGTGCCTAAAGGCCTTTGGCGACGATTTGTCGTCGCCGTAGGTCTATCTGACTTATTTAAATAATTAATAAATAATTAAATGTTTATTTAAATAATTTATAAAACATTAAAATAATTAATTAATTATTTAAATAATCTAAATAATAATTAAACTATATATATTAAATTAAATAATATATAATGTTAATATACTAAAATTATATAATGTTAATATATATAATTTTTTTTAATTAAATTATATTTAAAAAAAGAAAATATAATATATCAAATTAAATAATATATAATGTTAATTTTCAATAATAATTTTTGTTTAAAATAAAATTATTTGATAATAAGAAATTAAAAGTAATTATATTATTAATGTTAATATACTTAAAATAAATGTATATACATATTTTTGAATATATAATATCGTAATTAAATAATTAATACGATTAATAATCGTTTACTGTTATAACGAAAACTTGTAATACGACATGTTGTGGTATAAGTATAACTTTAAACCATAAGCACGTAATGCTAAACCTTACTAAATTAATAAATAATTAAATATTTTTTTAAATAATTTATAAAACATTAAAATAATTAATTAATATAAATTAATTAATTATTTAAATAATCTAAATAATAATTAAACTATATATATATTAAATTATATAAAATATAATGTTAATATATTAAAATTATATAATGTTAATATATGTAATTTTTTTAATTAAATTATATTTAAAAAATGAAAATACAATATATCAAATTAAATAATATATAATGTTAATTTTAAATAATAATTTTTGTTTAAAATAAAATTATTTGATAATAAGAAATTAAAAGTAATTATATTATTAATGTTAATATACTTAAAATAAATGTATATACATATTTTTAAATATCTAATATCGTAATTAAATAATTAATACGATTAATAATCGTTTATTGTTATAACGAAAACTTGTAATACGACATGTTGTGGTATAAGTATAACTTTAAACCATAAGTACGTAATGCTAGACCTTAAATCCTAAAATCATATCCCTAAGCCATCGTAACGGTAAACCCGGACAACATTCATCGACTATCAAGATATTATTACTTGATATCAAGAAAATTGTCAATTAATTGATTTTATTGATTAAAAATATCAAGATATTATAAATTAAAAATATATAATATAATTGTCAATTAATTGATTTTATTTAAGATATTATTACTTGATATCAAGAAAATTGTATATATTATATTATTGAAAGTAATTTTTAAAAGTAATCATATAATAGTATTCAATATATAATAATTGTAAATTAATTGTTTTATTAGTCGTAGGAACGTAACTAAACCCTTAACTCGTAACTACTAACAACAAACGTGGAAACTACTTAAAACAAAGCTATGTGTGAAAGGCATCGGAAATATTTACGTGTCGTATTTCAATTAACAAATACCCTAAACCTTAAACCCCTAAAGTTAGACCTTAAACAACGATAAACCATAAACCCTAAACATGAAATCTGAAGCTTTTAACAACGATAACCCTCATAAACCCTTAAACCCTAAACTATAATCCTAAACCCTAACCCCAAAGACAAACATGACATCCGAAGCTATTCATCTACGTGCGTTTTATTGATCAATCAACAATGAATTGATTGATCACCATTAATCATTTACTATACGAGCTAGTACGTGTCATATGTGTAGCTAGCTATCGACCCTTTTCATACATATTGATCGACTTGTTTATAGATGTGCATTAAATAAACATTTTGTTATTCAAATGTAAAAAACCACTAATTTGTAACTGATTAAATAAAAGTTATAAGTTTATTATGAAGTTTAATTTTTAGGAACGAAAACACTAATTAATTTCTAAACTTAGACGATTTATGTATTTTTTTTTAACTTTTTAACCGTTACTTATGTGACGTCTATTATGAAGTTTATTATAGAGTTTAATATTATATAAATAATAATTACTTGATAATAAGAAATTAAAAGTAATTATATTATTAATATTAATATACTTTAATTAAATGTAAAAACATATTTTTAATGATTCGATATTATGATTAAGTAATACGGTTAATAATCGTTTACTGTTATACGAAAAATCATAATAACTTAAACATTAAACTAACACTAAACATTGAATTAATTTATATATTCATTATCAACTTATACAAACACAATATAAATTAATGTATATATATTGATTATTATGTATATTTTCATTATTATCTATAATAACAATATATTTAATAAATAAGTTTTAATCTAAGTTTTTTACCAAAAACTTTTTCCCCCCAAATCTCCCTCCCATTATTTCCCCAAATTTTTTCCAATATAACCCCAAATTTCCCTCCCATTCATCATATATCTCTAACATAAAAAAAAAAATCCATTTAGCTTCCTTTTTTTCCCTCACCACCACATAACTTGGCTGCCACCACCGTCTACTGCCTCCACCACCTTCTGCCGCCTGCTGACTGCTGCCTCCGCTGCCCCGCTGCCGCTGCCTTCGCTGCCTCGCTGCCTGCTGCCTCCACAACCTGCTGTCGCTGGCTCGCTGCTGCCACCGTGTGCCCCCTCACGCCACCACCACATGCTACCATCACACACCACCACCACCTGTGCCTCCACACCATCACTCGTCGTCTGCTGCTACCACCCCTTCCAGCCACCACCGACACCTGCTGCCGGCCTGCCGCCATGATTTTTATTTTTATTTTATTTAGTTTCGATTTAAAATTTTGTAATATATAATAAATTGTTATGTACCTTAAGTTTTATTGATTATTGAAGATTTATGATTTTTTTATTTATTTGTGATTATGTATAGCTAATGGTTATATATATATATATATATATATATATATATATATATATATATATATATATATATATATATATATATATATATATATATATATATATATATATATATATATATATATATATATATATATTAATTGATTTTTATTTTTGAATTTATATAGTTATAATTATGTATTGGTATATTGAAACAAAAAATAAATGTTTTTAGTTAAATAAGATATTTAAATATTATAATTAAAATGAAATTATATTTACTAAATATATTTTAGAATGATTTATCAAATATATTATTTAAACAAAATAATTAATAATTAAATAAATAAACTTGAATAACATAAATCTTTAAATAAATAATAATTAAATAATTAAATAAATGGGGTTGAAAAATTCAAAGTGGGTCCCACTGAATCGTCGCTATAGGTTATGAAAATCGTCGCCAAACACCTTTCTCCACGATGCTACGGCGACGACCCTATGGCGACGACAAATCGTCGCCAAAGGCCTTTAGGCACGATTTTTTGTCGTCGCCGTAGGGTCCGTTTCTTGTAGTGTGCGAGAAGTTTCCTCAAGATGTGATATCAAAAGTGGTTAAAGGTATGCAACTTAATAAGTCCAAAACGATTTTTTTAGCACCATATATGGAGGGGGAAAAGGATGATGCCCACTGGATATTATTTGTTATTTACCCTTACGCCAACACGGGGTACATATTAGATTCTATTAAGCCTACTAGAACTCCGAAAAGCTACTTAGTGACGGCACTTTTGGAAAAGTAAGATTTTTCTTAACATTCATATTTAGTTATTTTTTGAATATGCAAAAGTGTTAATTATAATCTTTTCGTTTTAGAGGCGTTGCGATCGTTTGTGGGAAACCACACACATTTATATGGAGCATGGCTAACGTAAGTTGTTATCTTTTTTTTTTTTTATAATTATAAATATGTTGTTTCTTTTATTTTACACTGATTTTTTTCTCTATTTTTTTTAATTAGTGCAATCAACAAGATTCCAATGGAAAGTGCGGTTATTATGTAATGAATTGGATGCATCATTTTGTGAATGAACAACAATTTGACCTCCCAGATTTTCCAATATGTGTGAGTATTTTCTTTTAACTTTTTTTTATATGCTAACATTTGTACCATACATCATGTTCCATATAATTTGTTTTAAAATTTCTGTACAGAATCCTTGGAACGGTCTCGATCCATTTTCGGAGAAAGAGATAAATGCAATATGTGATATTTGGGCTTCAAAGTTTAAGAAAGAACATTTCGGGTGATCGACATTTCTGATAGTTTTAAGTTTAATTATTTTGGATTCCGATAGTTTTCATTGTCTGATATGTAACAAATTCATCGGGTTACATATATTCGGATCAATATCGATAGAACGTATTAGTATTGATTTAGAGTTTTTGCATGTAACTAAGTTTAATCTTTATGTATGATATTTTGCGTTCTTTATTGTGTTGGATATGTTGATATCGATTTTTTTTTTGCAAACAAATTAATTGTGGTTTTATAAAATTAACCGTGGACTATTTTTTAGTTAATAAAAAGCAGGTTTGTATAATAAACCCCGATTTTTGCTTCAACAAACCACAATTTACCATATAATAAACCACGGTTTTGTATAAATAAACGTGGTGTATAGGAATTATGTTGGTCGTTATATCCGGTCATGGACCACGGCTTAAAGGTAACCGCGGTTAATACTTTCAAAAGACCGCGGTTAATACTTTCAAAAGACCGCGGTTGTAACAACCGTGGCTTATTATAATTTCTAATCGACCTCACCCCCCTTGAACCATGGCTCAATAACCGCGGCTTATTTAATTTAAAGTCGGGTTTTATTTAAGTCCTTGTAGTAGTGGTAACTTGTTTACTTATAATTTCTTTGTGTAAAAAAATAAGAGTATATACACAATTTATAATATATCATTGAACGTAATTACAATGTACATGAGATACAAGTTTTATAGACATTCCATGGTTATTTTGTGTCAATTGATTTTTATACCTTTTTAAGGCTTTCCTCTTTAATTTGATTGAAAGGAAGGCTTGCAACAACTTGATTATCGTGATCTTTGACTGCAATTGGTTCTCCTAAGTCTTTGACTACGACATGATTTTGTTTAAGTCAATAGAAGATACTTTTAGAGATCAACATCAATGTTGCTTCGAGCGCCCATAGAATTGGTATTTGATGGTTGTTCTTTGGATACGATTAGAAGCCATATCATTCCTCGTTGAGACTACATTTAACTTCACTGTTGAAAAGGAAGTCTCATCTTATTCCAATTTAACATTTTCAGGAGATAAAAGTTACATTCCTATTGTTCGTCTTTATATTTATCTCGAGAAATGAAAAACTGAAATATTACATACAATTGAGTGCATGAAAGTGTATTAAATTTTGTTTGTTTTCTTATTGTTTGTATCAACTTTCTATTATATGTATTCAACTCGTATTTTTACAATGTAACGGAACATATTTTGTGCTGATATGTAACTTGTTTACTTATAATTTCTTTGTGAAAAAAAATAAGAGTATATGCACAATTCATAATGTATCATCGAACGTAATTACAATGTACATGAGATACAAGTTTTATAGATATTCCATGTAACAACTTGAGCACAATTTAGCAATAAACTCAAAATGTCTCTATTACTTAAAACTTTATTTGCCAGCAATTATTCTATAGAATCCAAAATACATGTATTTTAATTGATTTATATATGTATTTTGGTTACATTTAGCTGGAAACTGAGAAGCTATCATGTCGTATATTGAGAACATATCTGAGTTCTATTGATACCATGTTAGTATCTTTTGGGAGATCCGATAAGACCAAGTACTTTTACTTCATATTAGCTATGCGGCAAATGGGAATCTTTAAAAAAAGAATCCTTAAGTACAACCTTTCGGGAATGTCAACCAGCCATTTCATTTGTCAACCCTTTATCGGAATTAATTTAGTAATCTAAAACCTTTGCAACATGACATATGCTTAAATAATCAACTCGTTAGTTTCAATGCCTATATAAACACTTCATCGTCACATGATAACATATCTCCAACAATAATATAAACATTTTCTCTTATAATGCCTGAGGTTGAAGGATCTCCGGGAAGCTCTATGCATGGAGTCACCGGTCGAGAACCGGTTCTCGCGTTCTCTGTGGCATCTCCAATGGTGCATACTGATCGAACGGCCAAATTCGCCCTCCCCGTGGACTCTGAACACAAGGCAACAGTCTTTAAACTCTTTTCATTCGGAAACCCACACATGAGAACTTTTCACCTCTCATGGATCTCTTTCTTTACAACCTTCATTTCCACCTTCGCTGCTGCTCCATTGGTTCCCATCATTAGGGACAACCTTAATCTAACCAAATCCGACATAGGAAACGCTGGTGTCGCCTCAGTTTCCGGAAGTATTTTCTCCAGGCTGGCGATGGGTGCGGTTTGTGACTTGTTGGGACCTCGCTACGGTTGTGCTTTTCTCATTATGTTGGCAGCACCCACCGTTTTCTGTATGTCCTTTGTTAGCGATGCTAGCGGCTACATAGTGGTCAGATTTATGATCGGGTTTTCATTGGCAACGTTTGTATCGTGCCAGTACTGGATGAGTACCATGTTTAACAGCAAGATTATTGGGCTCGTGAACGGGACAGCAGCTGGGTGGGGAAATATGGGTGGTGGAGCGACACAGCTCCTGATGCCAGTTTTGTTTGAGATCATCAAGAAGGCGGGTGCGACACCATTCACAGCTTGGAGGATAGCTTTTTTTATACCGGGCTGGTTTAACGTAATAATGGGGATATTGGTGCTGACGCTTGGTCAAGATTTGCCTGATGGTAACCTCGGTGCCCTGCAGAAGAGTGGTGATGTTGCAAAAGATAAATTCGGAAAGGTACATACATAGAACTTATTAATTCCTAATAATTAGGTTTTCTAATGATTGTGGCTAACTAACTTGTTTTTTTTGTTTTTGATTAGGTGTTATGGTATGCAGTGACAAACTATCGGACATGGATCTTTGTACTTCTATATGGTTACTCTATGGGTGTCGAGTTAACAATTGACAACGTCATCGCTGAATACTTCTACGACAGGTATATACAAAATGTTTTACTCTTTTGATTATAAACTTGAAATAAAATACCACTACATGTAATACTAAAAGTACCCCAAAAGTTTGATTTTGACATATTAAGTTATTTTTGTTTTCTTTGTAATCGTATATAGATTTGAGCTAAAGCTTCACCTTGCTGGAATCATTGCTGCTTGCTTCGGAATGGCAAACCTTCTAGCTCGTCCGTTTGGAGGGTTCACATCAGATTACATGGCGAAACGATTTGGTATGCGTGGTCGACTTTGGAACCTATGGCTTCTCCAGACTGCTGGTGGTTTATGTTGTGTCCTCCTTGGCATAGTCAGCACGTTGCCTTTAGCAATCACCTTTATGATGCTCTTTTCTATCGGAGCACAGGCTGCATGTGGTGCCACATTCGGCATCATTCCCTTTATTTCTCGAAGGTCACTTGGTATCATCTCGGGAATGACTGGAGCTGGCGGAAATTTTGGATCCGGACTAACACAATTGATATTCTTTGCAAGCGCATCGTTATCAACGGAAAAAGGGTTGGTTTACATGGGTATCATGATCATATGTGCTACACTTCCGGTGAGTTTGGTTCATTTCCCACAATGGGGGAGTATGTTTCTTCCACCTAGTCAAGACATCGTTAAAGGGAGTGAAGAGAATTATTATGTTTCCGAGTGGACGGAGGCAGAGAAAGAGAAAGGAATGCACCAAGCAAGTCTTAAGTTCGCTGAAAATAGCCGGTCAGAGCGAGGAGGGAAAGTGGCGTCGGCTACAACACCACCGGGAAACACCCCCAACCATGTTTGATTTTCCACAAACTTTGTATATGTATGTGTTTCGTTAAAAACATAGGATGTTATATCTACAAGGAAAAAAAAATGTATTATATACTTATAAAATTTATGCTTTATTGAATTGTACCCCAAAAAAGGTGATTGAAGGTTTTTTGTAATAGAATAGTAGAAGTATACATGTTTTAACTAAAGTCATAACAAGTTACAGATTTGTTTATTTGATAAATAATTGTTTATTTGATAAATAATTCAAGTCATGTTTTTGGAATGTTTAGACATTATTTTTTGAGTTAATTACAAAAATTGTAGGTAAGGTTTGTCTTAAATTATAGATTTCGTCCCTAATTTTAAAAATTGTAAAAATTATCCATTTTTAAAAACTAATTACCTGTTTTGTCCCTAAGTTTGCTCAAAATACGGATTTTGGCCCTAAATTTTTTACTAAATTACGGATTTGTTCCTTAAGGTTTTCCCTAATTAGGGGTGCAAATTAGAAATTAGGGACGAAAAAAGTAATTAATTTCTAAACTTGGACGATATGTGCAACTTTTTAAACTTAGGGACGAAATCCATAATTTTGAGTAAATCATAGGGATGATTTATGTAATTAACTCTTATTTTTTAAACTTACTACAAGAAAAATACTTTTGGAACAAAATTATCTATTGTAACGGCGACGTCGTCTTAATAGATCCACTAAAAAAAAAATCTATTTGTTCAACACAAAGTTTGACCTTTTTAAGAGACGGTTGTTCGTCTCTAAAGAGATTTAGTCGTCACAAATTTGTTTCTCTAATTTCTTTTTAACTTTTCTTTTTCCCACCACTCCACAAAAAAAATCCCGCAAACTCTATTGAAACGACGTGTCGTCTCTATACGATGAATCATTATCAATATTATTGTTATAGGTAGAATTTTCGTCTATGATTACAAGTCATGATCATTGCACGATAACTCATGATACAGATCCCTAACAGGTTCATTAACACTTCTTATTATATTCCTATGCATTTTATTCTTATCTTGACAGGTATCACAATCAGTTAATATAGCCGATGAAAAATAAGTCCTAAGTTAAAACATAAAGACTTAAAATAAACGTTGAAGAAAGAGTTTAATGAAGATCCCGCATATCTCGGAACTGGGATGATCCCGCATATTTCGTTATAGTTGTTATTTTCATTTTGTTATAAATAGAGCCAATGATCGGTATAGGGATACACACAATCTAAGTGGAATACTCACCTGAATCACAACACAAACACTTCGAATCGATCATTTGTACTCATTACCGTTTTTATTAATAAGATAAACAAAGGCAAGGGTTTATTATCTCTATCCTAGGTTTTATGCCAGCAATCCAAATGGATTAATAGCTTTTCTCGTAAACAAATGTGTTCATTTACTTTTTGCATTATCTTTAACTGTTTTACATCATTTATCTCGTGTTCACACATTAGATTTCCACAACACCTTACCTCACTTAACTAATTTGATCACAGAATTACCTTTGGTTGTCTTTGGTCAAAACAATTTGGCGCCCACCGTGGGGCTAGTTGTGCTTTTTATCATCAAAAGTTTGTTAAAAACTTTACTTAATCAATTTTTGTCAAAAGTCTTTACGAAAATGGCATCTCATGGAAAGTCAACTTTTTTTTCTTCAACTCGACAACCTAAGGCTCAGTACCACCTTCCACCAAACCCATCAGATCATCACTCTCTTTTCAAAAGCTTGATAACACGTAGAAAAAGACAATCTCTGCAGGATCCAATTTATCTTGATCCAAGGTAACTCCTCCAAACCCTCCTACTGTTACTAACAATGATATTCTTTTCATGTTCACTCAGGTAACAGAACACTGCAAGAAAATAGAGAAGGGAAACGAGGAGATGAAGAGGGAAATGGTTGATATCAAAGCTAAAATGACAGATCCATGTCATTCCAAGATCAAGTCCTTTACAGGGAAGGAACTTGCATTTTGATGCCTCATCTTCGGAAATGTACACAGGAGATTTCATATCTACGCGGAAGGATACAAGATTTCAAACTCCTATAACTGGAACACGAGTATTCGAACCAATCTATGGGACCAGGGTCTCCACGATGCATGATCATGAGAATGCTCAGAGATCATCACATTAGATACCTAGTACAGGTAACGCATCACATGTATTTCCTGTTGAAAATAATAATTCCTAGGATTTAGGTATTAGCCCGAGTATGGCGAGGGAATTGCAAAAGTTGAAATCTATGATCAATAGCGTGCCTTGTGTAGTACTACCTATCCCGGAGACGTCTCCATCAGCTCACAACGAATCAAGATTCGCTCCATCAATATGTCATGTTGAGATCTCTAAGCGATTTTAGACTTCGAACATGAAGCTATATGATGGAACTACTGATCCCGAGGAACACATCTATCAATACAAGGAAAGAATGGAGATCATACCCATTCCAGCGGATCTCAAAGAAACTTGTATATGCAAGGGCTTCGGAGCAACTTTAACAGGAGCAACCTTAAAATGTCTACTTAGTGTTCTCTCTTACTCAATTACTTCGTTTGAGAGTCAATGACAAAGCTATCACATAGCAATTTGAATGTACTAATTTTTTGAAAGTTCATCTATTCAAAGCCTTTCTTTTTGTTGACCGAAATTTATTGCCTGAGGAGGTATCATATGTAATATCATATTATATATATATATATATATATAGGAACTGATTAATGCGACAATTTTTCTTCTGCGAGAACTATTGAAAAAAGTGTCAATTAAAATGCAATTATGTCTATTGACATGTAAAAACTTATGAATGTTAAAAATCAAGTAAAAATATATCTGAAAAAATAAACTAATTGTCTGAATTTATGCATATTTAGAGTTGTTCACATGTGAACGGTTTTTTTCATAAAATGAGTGTTCATATATGCACAAAAATTTTTACGATATTTTACATGATTTTTTTTAGTTTTTTGCGTTTATATTTTCTAGATTGTTAATCTCCAAGAGATTTTACATATGAACGAACAAAATAAAACGTGATTTAACACTTTTTGTGAGAATTCTCGCAGTTTTCGCAAAAATAAGAGGTCTCAAATGAACCATTCAATATATATATATATATACATATATATATATATATATATATATATATATATATATATATATATATATATATATATATATATATATATATATATATATATATATATATATATATATATATATATATATAGGGAAAAGTGAATATGGGGCTGTTACACATGTAAGCTTACATGCAAAACTCATCAAAAAATATGTCGTTTTGTTAAAAATTCTTCAAATCTATATAATTTTAATCATATTTATTAAACTAACTTTACAAATTTTTATCTATTCACATCTTTTTCTTCATTAATCGTGTCTTTCAAAAATATAAGTTTTTTTGTCGTCGCTGGGCATCTATCGAAGTCACTTTTTATAACTTCTTCATAATAAACAATGACCCCCTGCATTTTGGGGATCACCTATCCCTTGATGAATATAGGACAAATCAAGCGTTGAAAAGCATTTAAACCACAAAACGACATAGTTTTTAATGAGTTTCGCATGTAAGCTTACATGTGTAACAGCCCCATATTCACTTCCCCCATATATATATATATATATATATATATATATATATATATATATATATATATATATATATATATATATATATATATATATATATATATATATATATATAGGAGGAGGTTCTTATAAACCAATATTTAAAGTAAATTAAGTAAAAAAAATATGAAAACATAATTTATAATATGTGTAATTTTGTATTATGTTTATTTATTCAATTATAACAAACTTTAAAAAAGCAAGTTTTGATATGATTCAAACTATATGTCGTTTAGGGGCTGTGCATCAATGCATTGTTTTTGTGGAGTAAATATTCAAATTTGATGCACAACGATAAAACTAACCATTTTTTGATGTACAACAAAACTTCGTTTTTTAAAGTTTGATATATGGTTAAAATGAACGATAATCCAAAATATCTAACGTTATAAATTATTTTTTATTTTTGTTTTACTTATTTTACCTTAAAGTTTGTTTTACAAGAACCAACCTCCATATATATATATATATATATATATATATATATATATATATATATATATATATATATATATATATATATATATATATATATATATATATATATATATATATATAAAACATATCTGAGTTCCACTACTACCATTAGGGTATCTCCTTGTTTGTAGGAAACTGTGTATACTTTCCATTCCTTGCCTAGAGCTCTTATGAACTTTCTGTTGAGATCATCTTTATCATATTTAATGACTGCACTGATCATCTCTCCAGTTAGATTTTTGTATCGATCAAACGTCTGTGTCATTCGTTCGCCATTCAGGGAGTTGAAGTTTTCATACTCCTGTTTAAGAAGAGCTTTCTTGTTCTTCTTTGTATTCTTTGTTCCGCTGAATCTTTTCTCCAAAGCTTCCCATAGCGATTTTGCGTCTTGATATTCTTCAAATTGTATTGATATTTGTTGGGGATTGCAATTAGAAGAATGTTGAGAGCCTTGATTTCTGTTTGTTTTTCTCTTCGTTCAAGATCAGACACTGGTTGTCTAGCGAGAACTCTAGGTTCTCCATCAGCTCCATGGGGGGTAGGACGTTTATTACCATTGAGAATTACGTCCCAAACTGTATAGTCAGAGAGCAGAATGTGTTGCTTGATGCGTAACTTCCATAAGTCGAATTCGTTGCTGTTAAGAACAGGAACTTTACCGATTGCAACTTCAGTCATGATGGTTATATCGATTCTTTGTTTATGAGAATTATAAACTTGTTGATCAATGGATCTAAAGCACCTCCTGTGCTCTGATACCACTTGTTAGGATCGGATTAGCCAATATAAACTAATCAGTTAGCCTACGTTAAGATCGTGATCTATTGAAGAAGTTGAGCAGCGGATGAACACTTCAATATTTACAAGTTGTCGAGCAATATAATGTTATCGGAAAGCAATAAGAACAAACAGAATATTATCGAATTATAAGCTTTAATCGTATTAATCAAAGATATCAATACAATGTGTTTTCTATCATACAAGGATCTATCTATATATAGACCTTGAGGCCGACCTAGATAAACTAGGAAACATCTTCTATCCTTATCTAAAGATATAGTTATCTAGAATAAGGAAACTATATCTAATAACAAAAGGAAACTTAAGTATAATCTAATTACAACTCTAATTAGATTATCCTTGCACGGCACGTTGGTCTTCAGTATCAACTTGACTTCTTCCGTAGTAACTTGACCAGCCGTAGTAACTCTGTTGGACAGCCGCACTAACTTTTTCTTCCGTAGTAACTCTTAATATCTTCCGCATTAATCGTTTAAGTTACTTTTCTTGTTTGTTAAGCTTATTGTTTATGGTTTAAACGATATTGTCTATGTTATAACCCAACAAAAAGGATGTGTCGATGGAAAGTGAAAAATGTGGATGATGTGGTTGTTGAGCTAGAGAAAAAACTTACAGAATTGACAGAGGAAGAATTAACATTTACAGCTAAGTTAATCACGGTGAAACAAGAAAAAGTTGCAGCAACAAATTTAACTACAACGGTAACTTCATGTCCAGTAGTAACTCAACCTACAACACTAACTAAAACCACACAAAAGGGAATATTTATTGGTGTAGGATTAATAAGTACACAAAACAAGTGTTGATTTAGAAACAATTCAACAAAGGGAAAGTGATGAAAAATTGGCTAGAAAGATACAAGAAGATGATGGATGTTGGGTGTAATCTTGATGGGTCGGATTATGGGTCATCATTTGGGTAATCCATTTAATATTTGAATAAAGTATGTTTTATTAGTTTGACCTAAATTTAAGGTAAGAGTGGGTTTGTTACCTAGTTTTTAGTAGTTTCTGTTTTGTATGCATGTTCCCACGTTTTAGTTTGGTTAGGTGACATTGTGTAAAGGCTATATATAGCCTACTCCTTTAATGAATAAAGAATCAATTTTATGGCAGTACCTTTTCATTCAATAACATTTTCTCACATATCAAACTTGTTCATATCTTTCACTCTATATTTATAAAAGCTTGAACTTGATATTAAGATTTGATCCTACATTTGGTATCAGAGCGCCGGGTGAATTTAATATAGAGAGAAAGTAGCATGTTCATGTGAGCAATAAGAAGGTGAAGACCGACGCCGTTGAGAAAACCGTGAGACCGAGAAAGCTCAGGCGTAAGACCGAAGTCCGAAAAAGGTGAGAGAGAGACCGTTGGCTCACCTAAGAAAGAAAGATAGACCGAGACCGAAGTTTTTTTTTTTTAAAGAAAAGTGAAGAATGTCGTTGATACAAGCAAAAGAGGCAAGTTCAATGTTTTACCAAATTCCGATGTTGACCGCAACCAACTATCCGGTATGGGCTATCAAAGTTAAGTCCATATTGGATGTGCATGGTCTATTGGAGACGGTGGAACCAAAGACTCTCGGGGAAGAATCAAATGCTAAAAGGTCAAAACAAGCTCTAGCCTACTTGTTTCAAGTAATACCAGAAGAGATGGTGTTGCAGATGTCGAGTCACACGGACTCGAAGAAAGTATGGGATGGTTTGAAAACGCGTTACCTTGGTGTAGATCAGGTAAGGACGGCTCGAGTTGCAACGTTAAAAGGAGAGCTTGAAGGTTTAAGGATGAAGGAAGGAGAGCTTGTTGATGATTGTGCTACAAAGTTGAGTGGACTAGTTTCAAAACTGAGGAGTCTTGGACATGAAGTTAAGGAAGAAGAGTTGGTGAGAAGGATACTTGATCCAATGCCAAAGTCTTTTCTTCAAATTGTGGCTTCGATCGAACAATGTTTCGAGTTGGATACGATGCTTTTTGATGAGGCGGTTGGAAGTCTTAAGGCATATGAAGAAAGAATCAAAAGCCATGGTGAGAAAGAAGAAGAACAAGGGAAACTCTTGTAGGTCGGAGAAAGTAGCGGACGAGGAAGAGGTCGTGGAAGAAACTATGATAGAGGAGGTAGAGGCCGAGGAAGAGGTTCGGGTCGAGGTGAAAAGAATGGGATTCGATGCTATGATTGTGGAGTTTTTGGGCATTTTAGTTATGAGTGCACAAAATGGAAAGACCACGACAAAGACAATGAGCTCAACTTGGCTCAAGAGGATGAACCGACTTTATTTTGATAAAAGGAGATCAAGATTTCGGGGGTGATTGTTGGGTGTAATCTTGATGGGTCGGATTATGGGTCATCATTTGGGTAATCCATTTAATATTTGAATAAAGTATGTTTTACTAGTTTGACCTAAATTTAAAATAAGAGTGGGTTTGTTACCTAGTTTTTAGTAGTTTCTGTTTTGTATGCATGTTCTCACGTTTTAGTTTGGTTAGGTGGCATTGTGTAAAGGCTATATATAGCCTACTCCTTTCATGAATAAAGAATCAATTTTATGGCAGTACCTTTTCATTCAATAACATTTTCTCACATATCAAACTTGTTCATATCCTTCTGTCACACCCCGCAAAATGGCGGAACCGAGGTGTACAGAGAATACGGTATCAGAGATTCAAAGGTTACATCAACATAAGTAAACCATACATAATCAACATAGATAAATAAGTTTAAAATAGAATGCTTATTACAATAATCCGTAAATATCAAAATACGGCTACAGTGTTTGGGATACTAAGGAATTAACAAAAGCAAAATAAATTTCATGCAAGTAATCCACGTAGCCACCAAGCATAATCATTCAAAAGTGTAACCTCAAATCCCTGAAAAGCGTTAAAATACGACGTCAACATAAAGTTGGTGAATTATTCGCAATAATCAATAAAAACATAATAGTATAAAAGTTTCAATATGTTTTGACCCAAAAGTGTTATTATTTGAAGATAAGTCATTTGAAAATGATGTTTCAAAATATACATGAAGTATACAAAACCTTTTGATAAAATACTCATACATATACCATAAAAATACCATAATCATTTCATAAAAATACCATACTGGATAGATAATAGCCTTAGGTAAATACGATACACCTGAACCATAACAATACTGGCAACTAACCCCACCTAGTGCATTACGCTAGGTCATCCTCGAATTCAACGGTCATAACATTGCTAACACGGACAGGGCGCATCCATCATCCATCGTGTTAACAATGAGGGCTTGTTAGACCCATATAGCGCTATATATACGAACCGGCGGCTAAAAGCTAACAGGTGTGTATACGAGGCCTCGTTCTACCACAAAGGCGGAACAAGTTGGGTAATGCTAACCTAAAGGCATTCATATCCAAAATACATAACCATAATACATAATATACCATAAAATACATTTATACAACGCTAATCATGCCCAAAATGTAAAAGCGGTAAAAAGGGCAACGAATAACTCACAGAATAGCAAAGCAATCCAAACACGATATGTCGGGAAATAATCAGATACGGCCAAGCTCCCACGTCTAAGTGCCCTAAACATCACGTAAATAAACATGTCTAAGTATCTCTAAGTCTAGTGGGGTATGCCTTAACGATTAACGTTTTATACGGGTTTTAAAATGACCAAAAGGAACATCGATTTAACAAACGTTTCGGAAAATACAGCAGCTAGTTACGCATCACGTAACTGTGAGTTACGCAACACGTAACTGAGTTACGTGATAGTCACGTAATTACGTGACTTGGAAGTTTCGTGATATATCAGTTACGTGAATAGCAAGGAATTACGTGACTAGGAAGGAGTTACGGGCATAGTTACGTGATCAAGAAGCTATTACGTGATCCAGTTACGTTCACGTAACACAGTTACGTGACGTAACTGGGTTTTACGAAAAATTACATTCGGAACGACGATTTAGAGTGTTTTTAGGCATCAAAATCATCCATAATCGAAACCCTATGTCCAGAATACGTTTAGGTACAATAACCCTCAATAAAATTCAAGTTTTGATGGTAAAAAGTGATGTTTTCGAGTTTGAATAAATAAAATAAGGTTTAAAACAAAATCGATAGAAAACTTACCCGATCGAAACGAAAATTGGAGGAATGATAGAGGTGAATACGGTGAACAATAATCAAGCTTCGAAATTGAATTCCAACGGTCGGATCTCTAGATAATTTAGAGAGAAGTGTGGGTGTTTGTGTGTGTTTTTAGAGAGAGAGAGTGAGATGGGGAAAATGGGGAAGAAAGGGTAGGTGATAGGTGAGAATAAGACAAATGGGTTGGTGTCTAATAAGACAAAATGGTAGGTGGAGGACGATTTTTGTAATAGAAATTCCCCCATAGGACTAGTTTTGTAATAAAATTCCGAAAGGACTAAAATTGTAATACTTTTTAAACGTTAATCTTAATCGTATAAATAAGGCATAATACCCCTAAACTTATCATAAGAGCATACTAGACTTATACTAAAGGCACTTAGAACTATACGTTCCCGACATAACGGTCTAAATCACATAAAATACAAATACGATACTCATAAAATACGCGAAATACGAATACAATACTCATAAAATACGAATACGATAAAACATAAAAGGGATACAATAGGGTCAAAACATAAACATAAATAAATAAAACGAATACGAGTCGTTAGAAGTATACCTAGAAATTCGCGAATGTCACAGTCTCCCCAAGTAAAAAGAAATTTCGTCCTCGAAATTTTCACTTGGTACTACTTCCGGGGGAAAGGTGAGGATACTTCCGCAGAATTTCATCTTCGCGTTCCCACGTGAACTCAGCTCTAAAACGGGAATTCCAACGAACCTTGACAATCGGGATCTTACTTCGTCGTAGACGCTTAACATCACTAGCAACGATCTCGATCGGTTCCTCAACGAAATGAAGTTTATCATCAATCTGGAGTTTCTCAAGCGGAACTAATAACGTCTCGTCAGCCAGGCATTTCTTCAACTGAGATACATGAAATACATCATGTACGCTGCTCAGTTCTGCCGGCAAATCTAGTCGATACGCAGTTGGGCCGACGCGGGCTAAGATCTTGAACGGACCCGTGTATCTCGGACTCAGCTTGCTGCGCTTCACGAATCGGACAACCCCTTTCCATGGAGATACCTTCAATAATACCATATCTCCAACACTGAACTCAAGAGGCTTCCTGCGCTTGTCAGCATACTTTTTCTGTCGATCTCTTGCAGTAATTAATCGTTCCTTGATCTTGAAGATCTTGTCAGTGGTCTCTTGTATAATCTCCGGACCAGAAATCTGACTATCTCCAATTTCTGCCCAACATACAGGCGATCGACACTTGCGGCCATACAAAGCTTCAAAAGGTGCACACTTGATACTCGTGTGATAGCTGTTGTTGTACGAGAACTCAATCAATGGCAAATGAACGTCCCAACTACCACCAAAATCAATTGCGCAAGCTCGTAGCATATCTTCCAAGGTCTGAATAGTTCTCTCACTCTGACCATCGGTCTGCGGATGATAGGCGGTACTCATATCTAACCTTGTACCCATAGCAGTCTGGAATGTCTTCCAAAATCGTGAGGTGAAACGAGCATCACGATCGGAAATAATCGATACAGGAACTCCGTGTTTCGATACAATCTCTGCAATATATAAACGCACGAATCTCTCCATCGGATAATTCTCACGAATCGGTAGGAAATGAGCAGACTTCGTCAATCGATCAACAATAACCCAGATACTGTCATAACCACTTGAAGATCTCGGAAGCTTCGTAACAAAATCCATAGTAATACGCTCCCATTTCCACTCGGGAATCTTCGGTTGTTGGAGTAGCCCAGACGGTTTCTGATACTCAATCTTCACTTTTGAACAGGTCAAACATCGACTAACATACTCGGCGATCTCACGCTTCATACCCGGCCACCAATAGAATTCTTTCAAGTCATGATACATTTTGTCGGAACCCGGATGAATGGAATAGTTAGACTTATGGGCTTCGTCCAGAATCAACTGACGGATACTAATCGGAACCCAAATACGCTCGAGGGAATTCAGAACTCCATCCTCCTTCGGTTCTAATTCCAACGCCAACTTATACAATCTTTCCTCTTTAACACGACCCTCTGTCATAATACCCTCTTGTGCCTGAATAATCCGAGCCTTCAAGCTCGTCTGAATAGATACCATCATAGAACGGATACGGACTGGTTTGACTGTTTCCTTACGACTTAGTGCATCAGCCACAACGTTCGCCTTACCAGGGTGGTAGCGAATGTCGCAATCATAGTCTTTCAATAATTCAACCCAGCGTCGTTGCCTCATGTTCAGCATCTTCTGATCGAATATGTGCCGAAGACTCTTGTGGTCGGTAAATACAGTACACTTGGTCCCATACATATAATGTCTCCAAATCTTCAATGCGAATACGACGGCTCCCAATTCTAGATCATGAGTCGTGTAATTCTACTCATGGATTTTCAACTGACGCGAAGCGTAAGCTATAACTTTACCATTCTGCATAAGCACACAACCCAGGCCCTTGTGCGAAGCGTTGCAATAAACAACAAAATTCTCGGAACCAACTGGCAGACTAAGAATAGGAGCGTCACACAACCGATGCTTCAATACCTGAAAGGCTCTCTCCTGATCGGAACCCCAAACGAATGGTTCACTCTTCTGTGTCAACTTTGTCATAGGCGAAGCGATCTTGGAGAAGTTCTCGATGAATCGGCGATAATACCCAGCAAGACCCAAAAACGAACGGATTTCGGTCGGAGATTTTGGTGCAACCCAACTCTTAACAGCTTCAATCTTAGCAGGATCAACGTGAATACCCTTCGAGCTAACCACGTGGCCAAGGAATTGAACTTCGGATATCCAGAATTCGCACTTAGAGAATTTCGCATACAACTTCTCTTTTCGAAGCACTTCTAGAACAAGACGCAAATGCTCTTCATGTTCCTTGCGACTTCGGGAATAGATCAGAATGTCGTCGATGAATACGATAACGAATTTGTCAAGATACGGACGACAAATACGGTTCATTAGATCCATGAATGCTGCAGGGGCGTTTGTCAGACCAAACGGCATCACCATGAACTCATAATGACCATATCGAGTACGAAAAGCGGTCTTAGGTATATCATCTTCCTGAACTCTCAACTGATGATAACCAGAGCGAAGATCGATCTTAGAGAAATAGCAAGAACCCTGAAGTTGATCGAATAAGTCGTCAATACGAGGAAGGGGATAACGGTTCTTCACAGTCAGCTTGTTTAACTCCCGATAATCAATACATAAACGCATGGAGCCATCCTTCTTCTTAACAAAGAGGACAGGAGCACCCCACGGGGAGAAACTAGGACGGATAAAACCCTTATCGACCAGTTCCTGAATTTGCTTTGACAACTCGAGCATCTCGGAAGGAGCCAAACGATACGGAGCTTTAGCAATAGGCGCTGCTCCAGGAACAAGATCAATACGAAAGTCGATTTGTCTCTAGGGAGGGAGTCCAGGTAAATCTTCGGGAAAAACGTCAGAATACTCGTGAACAATCGGTACACCATCAATCTTTATCGTAGAATCTTTCTTCATCAAGTGAGCGAGATATAAGGAACAACTTTGACGGATATAGTCGCGGACTTTCAAACTAGAAATGACTTTAAGGCGTTTCCCTGTCTTGTCTCCGTGTACGTCATCTGATCTCCATCCGGCTTCTGAACACGAATAAGCTTCTCATGACAAACTATTTCACCTCTATGCTTCGCTAACCAATCCATACCGATTACGACATCGAAACTACCGAGTTTCATAGGAATAAGGTCGATGGAGAAAGGAATATCGGCTAATGCGAGGGGAATATCACGAATACCTTCTCTGACACAAGCACATCTACCATCAGCTATTTCTACCTCATAAGCAGGTTCTAAAGGACTAGAAACACGGTTTACTAAGGGACGGAAATCACTAGATATAAAGCTTCTATCGGCACCCAAATCAAACAAGATAAAAGCAGGATAATCATCGACAAGAAATGTACCAGTGACTACGGTAGGATCCTGGTGAGCCTCGGTGGATTCCATGGAGAAAGCTCGGCTTTTGGCAGGATTTCCTCTCGCACTAGTACCAGCACCATGAGTAGGAAGGGAAGTAGATGATATAAGCTTGGGACACTGATGACGGCGGTGACCTACCTCTCCGCATTCAAAACACGCTCCAGTAGCCCTTCCACAAAACTGCTCAGTGTGGCCTAACTTCTTGCAGCGTTTACAAACCCAACAAGCCACATTTGCTGCATGAGCACTGCCGCATGTACCACACTTCGGGCGCCCGCCCTGATAACCAGTTCCAGAACCTGTCAAAGCATACACTTGAGGAAGTTGGGGTCTCTGATCCTGACCACGACTTCTCTTCCTCGAATTACCCATATCCCTCCTATCAGATCTACCAGAATCTCTTCGGCTCACAACCGGCTGAAGAACACCACCACGGATCATACTTGCGGTCAACCGACCATCAATATCAACCGCACTCTGTAGGGTACCCGGAAGGTGAGAAATAATGTGGTCCCTCATAGTCTGGGGCAACCCTTGAGTGAAGCGTTCGATTCTCTCATTCTCTGTGCGAACCGAACGAGGAGCCAAAACACACAGATCGTAGAATCTATTCACATACCCACGAAAATCAGAACCTTGCATAGTCAGGTTCCATAACTCATTCTCCAACCTCTGTGTCTCAGACGACGGCACATACTCTTTTCTCATCATGACCTTCAGGTTTTCCCAACTCATCAAGGTAACAGCAGCTCGGCCCTGAGCCCGTTTCACTGAGTTCCACCAAGTTAGGGCTTTACCCTGGAACAAGAACGTAGCATACTTAACTCTGCTCTCCTCAGCACATCCCGAAACATCAAACACAGACTCAATCCTCTCAAACCACTGTAGGGTAGCAACAGCATCCTCGGTACCCTTAAACTCAGTAGGTCTGCAATCCAGAAAAGCCTTATACGAACAGCCTCGGGGTGGATCCTCAATAACAATACTTGGTCCACCGGCTCCCACATGCACTGCTTTTCCCACATCAGAACCATCGCGCCCAGACGCCGTACCTTCGGACCCAATACCCTGCATCACGGGTTCTTCAAACCCTATGTCGGCATCCTGCACCGGTGTCTCCTTGAGCTGTGCCACAATCACGGGTATTGCCGCTGCAGTCTGCTCCGCAATCAACTGACTGATATTCGGAGCGGTGGTAGTAGCACTGGGGGCAGCAGTGGTATTCTGAGCCGTAGCACCCGCTCTCGCACTGGCGCGACCTCGCCTCGACGACCTTCTCGTAGCAGTGACGGCCGGAGTAGACCTAGTAGAAGCTCTCTTTGGCGGCATCTTCTACGAATGTCAAACAGAATAAATAAGAACGATAACCGAATGTGCGACTAAAACAAACAGGCCTCAAAGAATAAAATGCAAAATAAAAGCACATAGAGCATACGAATCACATACAGGCCCACAAAAGAAAGAAATGCGCACATAAAGTAAATCAGATAGGTCCAAAAGCCTAGGTCATAGTCTAAGTGATTCCGTAAGGTCACTTAGTTCGCTATAACCATTGGCTCTGATACCAACTTCTGTCACACCCCGCAAAATGGCGGAACCGAGGTGTACAGAGAATACGATATCAGAGATTCAAAGGTTACATCAACATAAGTAAACCATACATAATCAACATAGATAAATAAGTTTAAAATAGAATGCTTATTACAATAATCCGGAAATATCAAAATACGGCTACAGTGTTTGGGATACTAAGGAATTAACAAAAGCAAAATAAATTCCATGCAAGTAATCCACGTAGCCACCAAGCATAATCATTCAAAAGTGTAACCTCAAATCCCTGAAAAGCGTTAAAATACGACGTCAACATAAAGTTGGTGAATTATTCGCAATAATCAATAAAAACATAATAGTATAAAAGTTTCAATATGTTTTGACCCAAAAGTGTTATGATTTGAAGATAAGTCATTTGAAAATGATGTTTCAAAATATACATGAAGTATACAAAACCTTTTGATAAAATACTCATACATATACCATAAAAATACCATAATCATTTCATAAAAATACCATACTGGATAGATAATAGCCTTAGGTAAATACGATACACCTGAACCATAACAATACTGGCAACTAACCCCACCTAGTGCATTACGCTAGGTCATCCTCGAATTCAACGGTCATAACATTGCTAACACGGACAGGGCGCATCCATCATCCATCGTGTTAACAATGAGGGCTTGTTAGACCCATATAGCGCTATATATACGAACCGGCGGCTAAAAGCTAACAGGTGTGTATACGAGGCCTCGTTCTACCACAAAGGCGGAACAAGTTGGGTAATGCTAACCTAAAGGCATTCATATCCAAAATACATAACCATAATACATAATATACCATAAAATACATTTATACAACGCTAATCATGCCCAAAATGTAAAAGCGGTAAAAAGGGCAACGAATAACTCACAGAATAGCAAAGCAATCCAAACACGATATGTCGGGAAATAATCAGATACGGCCAAGTTCCCACGTCTAAGTGCCCTAAACATCACGTAAATAAACATGTCTAAGTATCTCTAAGTCTAGTGGGGTATGCCTTAACGATTAACGTTTTATACGGGTTTTAAAATGACCAAAAGGAATATCGATTTAACAAACGTTTCGGAAAATAGAGCAGCTAGTTACGCATCACGTAACTGTGAGTTACGCAACACGTAACTGAGTTACGTGATAGTCACGTAATTACGTGACTTGGAAGTTTCGTGATCTATCAGTTACGTGAATAGCAAGGAATTACGTGACTAGGAAGGAGTTACGGGCATAGTTACGTGATCAAGAAGCTATTACGTGATCCAGTTACGTTCACGTAACACAGTTACGTGACGTAACTGGGTTTTACGAAAAATTACATTCGGAACGACGATTTAGAGTGTTTTTAGGCATCAAAATCATCCATAATCGAAACCCTATGTCCAGAATACATTTAGGTACAATAACCCTCAATAAAATCCAAGTTTTGATGGTAAAAAGTGATGTTTTCGAGTTTGAATAAATAAAATAAGGTTTAAAACAAAATCGATAGAAAACTTACCCGATCGAAACGAAAATTGGAGGAATGATAGAGGTGAATACGGTGAACAATAATCAAGCTTCGAAATGGAATTCCAACGGTCGGATCTCTAGATAATTTAGAGAGAAGTGTGGGTGTTTGTGTGTGTTTTTAGAGAGAGAGAGTGAGATGGGGAAAATGGGGAAGAAAGGGTAGGTGATAGGTGAGAATAAGACAAATGGGTTGGTGTCTAATAAGACAAAATGGTAGGTGGAGGACGATTTTTGTAATAGAAATTCCCCCATAGGACTAGTTTTGTAATAAAATTCCGAAAGGACTAAAATTGTAATACTTTTTAAACGTTAATCTTAATCGTATAAATAAGGCATAATACCCCTAAACTTATCATAAGAGCATACTAGACTTATACTAAAGGCACTTAGAACTATACGTTCCCGACATAACGGTCTAAATCACATAAAATACAAATACGATACTTATAAAATACGCGAAATACGAATACAATACTCATAAAATACGAATACGATAAAACATAAAAGGGATACAATAGGGTCAAAACATAAACATAAATAAATAAAACGAATACGAGTCGTTAGAAGTATACCTAGAAATTCGCGAATGTCACACTTTCACTCTATATTTATAAAAGCTTGAACTTGATATTAAGATCTGATCCTACAATGGATTAGAGTTTGAGAGGTTGGATGAGGAATTAAAGATGAAAAGATACAAACAAGCTAGAAAGAAAGAAAAAGAAATGATTTATAAAAACAAGTTTGCAGCATAGATAAAATATTGAGGATAAAATGGAAAACATTTGGGTCCAATGAAACTTGACAACTTCTTAACCTTGTATCAGACTGAATGAAAGAAAGAAAATGACGAAGCTAAGAAGAAAATGTATGAATTGGAAATGTCATTGTAAAGGGCATATGAAGTTGGTCAAATGTCATCAATCATCAACACATTGAAAAGAAAGATGGAAGTTGGAGTTGAGATCAAAGTCTAAACATAATGAAGTTGTAGTTCAGATAATGAGAAACAGAGGCAAAGATATTACAAAGAAGAAGCATGCTACAAAGAAAGCAAAAGTAAATAGTAGATCAAGCAAAAGTGAAAGTACAAACAGAAATTCCTCAAACTAGAGTTCCACCGCAATACATATTGAAGAAGAGAATGTGAAATTAACAAAGGAAGAGTGTAATGCTCTTATTATCTACAGGGAGAAAAAGGCACACTTTTTTGAACCTCTAGATGTTGACCTACCTTTAGTCATTGATTTGGAATAAATAGTGTCAAACAACAAGTAAATTTTCATAGTCACAAGAGCAGACAAGAAAGAACTCAAGTATTTAAGCTTTCACATGATCATAAGAGAGATGAACATATTGATTTAGAATCAAATGCACAAGGTTTGTGTAGCTAAATACACTAATAAACAAGGAGAAAGTTACGCAAATGATCTTGCTATGGAATGGTTGAATGAGATGTTTGACCCAAAAGCTTGTCAAGATCTGAAATCCCTAGAAGAACCGAGTATTCTATGGTTATTTTGTGTCAATTGATTTTTATACCTTTTTAAGGCTTTCCTCTTTAATTTGATTGAAAGGAAGGCTTGCAACAACTTGATTATCGTGATCTTTGACTGCAATTGGTTCTCCTAAGTCTTTGACTACGACATGATTTTGTTTAAGTCAATAGAAGATACTTTTAGAGATCAACATCAATGTTGCTTCGAGCGCCCATAGAATTGGTATTTGATGGTTGTTCTTTGGATACGATTAGAAGCCATATCATTCCTCGTTGAGACTACATTTAACTTCACTGTTGAAAAGGAAGTCTCATCTTATTCCAATTTAACATTTTCAGGAGATAAAAGTTACATTCCTATTGTTCGTCTTTATATTTATCTCGAGAAATGAAAAACTGAAATATTACATACAATTGAGTGCATGAAAGTGTATTAAATTTTGTTTGTTTTCTTATTGTTTGTATCAAACTTTCTATTATATGTATTCAACTCGTATTTTTACAATGTAACGGAACATATTTTGTGCTGATATGTAACTTGTTTTCTTATAATTTCTTTGTGAAAAAAAATAAGAGTATATGCACAATTCATAATGTATCATCGAACGTAATTACAATGTACATGAGATACAAGTTTTATAGATATTCCATGTAACAACTTGAGCACAATTTAGCAATAAACTCAAAATGTCTCTATTACTTAAAACTTTATTTGCCAGCAATTATTCTATAGAATCCAAAATACATGTATTTTAATTGATTTATATATGTATTTTGGTTACATTTAGCTGGAAACTGAGAAGCTATCATGTCGTATATTGAGAACATATCTGAGTTCTATTGATACCATGTTAGTATCTTTTGGGAGATCCGATAAGACCAAGTACTTTTACTTCATATTAGCTATGCGGCAAATGGGAATCTTTAAAAAAAGAATCCTTAAGTACAACCTTTCGGGAATGTCAACCAGCCATTTCATTTGTCAACCCTTTATCGGAATTAATTTAGTAATCTAAAACCTTTGCAACATGACATATGCTTAAATAATCAACTCGTTAGTTTCAATGCCTATATAAACACTTCATCGTCACATGATAACATATCTCCAACAATAATATAAACATTTTCTCTTATAATGCCTGAGGTTGAAGGATCTCCGGGAAGCTCTATGCATGGAGTCACCGGTCGAGAACCGGTTCTCGCGTTCTCTGTGGCATCTCCAATGGTGCATACTGATCGAACGGCCAAATTCGCCCTCCCCGTGGACTCTGAACACAAGGCAACAGTCTTTAAACTCTTTTCATTCGGAAACCCACACATGAGAACTTTTCACCTCTCATGGATCTCTTTCTTTACAACCTTCATTTCCACCTTCGCTGCTGCTCCATTGGTTCCCATCATTAGGGACAACCTTAATCTAACCAAATCCGACATAGGAAACGCTGGTGTCGCCTCAGTTTCCGGAAGTATTTTCTCCAGGCTGGCGATGGGTGCGGTTTGTGACTTGTTGGGACCTCGCTACGGTTGTGCTTTTCTCATTATGTTGGCAGCACCCACCGTTTTCTGTATGTCCTTTGTTAGCGATGCTAGCGGCTACATAGTGGTCAGATTTATGATCGGGTTTTCATTGGCAACGTTTGTATCGTGCCAGTACTGGATGAGTACCATGTTTAACAGCAAGATTATTGGGCTCGTGAACGGGACAGCAGCTGGGTGGGGAAATATGGGTGGTGGAGCGACACAGCTCCTGATGCCAGTTTTGTTTGAGATCATCAAGAAGGCGGGTGCGACACCATTCACAGCTTGGAGGATAGCTTTTTTTATACCGGGATGGTTTAACGTAATAATGGGGATATTGGTGCTGACGCTTGGTCAAGATTTGCCTGATGGTAACCTCGGTGCCCTGCAGAAGAGTGGTGATGTTGCAAAAGATAAATTCGGAAAGGTACATACATAGAACTTATTAATTCCTAATAATAAGGTTTTCTAATGATTGTGGCTAACTAACTTGTTTTTTTTGTTTTTGATTAGGTGTTATGGTATGCAGTGACAAACTATCGGACATGGATCTTTGTACTTCTATATGGTTACTCTATGGGTGTCGAGTTAACAATTGACAACGTCATCGCTGAATACTTCTACGACAGGTATATACAAAATGTTTTACTCTTTTGATTATAAACTTGAAATAAAATACCACTACATGTAATACTAAAAGTACCCCAAAAGTTTGATTTTGACATATTAAGTTATTTTTGTTTTCTTTGTAATCGTATATAGATTTGAGCTAAAGCTTCACCTTGCTGGAATCATTGCTGCTTGCTTCGGAATGGCAAACCTTCTAGCTCGTCCGTTTGGAGGGTTCACATCAGATTACATGGCGAAACGATTTGGTATGCGTGGTCGACTTTGGAACCTATGGCTTCTCCAGACTGCTGGTGGTTTATGTTGTGTCCTCCTTGGCATAGTCAGCACGTTGCCTTTAGCAATCACCTTTATGATGCTCTTTTCTATCGGAGCACAGGCTGCATGTGGTGCCACATTCGGCATCATTCCCTTTATTTCTCGAAGGTCACTTGGTATCATCTCGGGAATGACTGGAGCTGGCGGAAATTTTGGATCCGGACTAACACAATTGATATTCTTTGCAAGCGCATCGTTATCAACGGAAAAAGGGTTGGTTTACATGGGTATCATGATCATATGTGCTACACTTCCGGTGAGTTTGGTTCATTTCCCACAATGGGGGAGTATGTTTCTTCCACCTAGTCAAGACATCGTTAAAGGGAGTGAAGAGAATTATTATGTTTCCGAGTGGACGGAGGCAGAGAAAGAGAAAGGAATGCACCAAGCAAGTCTTAAGTTCGCTGAAAATAGCCGGTCAGAGCGAGGAGGGAAAGTGGCGTCGGCTACAACACCACCGGGAAACACCCCCAACCATGTTTGATTTTCCACAAACTTTGTATATGTATGTGTTTCGTTAAAAACATAGGATGTTATATCTACAAGGAAAAAAAAATGTATTATATACTTATAAAATTTATGCTTTATTGAATTGTACCCCAAAAAAGGTGATTGAAGGTTTTTTGTAATAGAATAGTAGAAGTATACATGTTTTAACTAAAGTCATAACAAGTTACAGATTTATTTATTTGATAAATAATTGTTTATTTGATAAATAATTCAAGTCATGTTTTTGGAATGTTTAGACATTATTTTTTGAGTTAATTACAAAAATTGTAGGTAAGGTTTGTCTTAAATTATAGATTTCGTCCCTAATTTTAAAAATTGTAAAAATTATCCATTTTTAGAAACTAATTACCTGTTTTGTCCCTAAGTTTGCTCAAAATACGGATTTTGGCCCTAATTTTTTTTTCCTAAATTACGGATTTGTTCCTTAAGGTTTTCCCTAATTACGGGCGCAAATTAGAAATTAGGGACGAAAAACGTAATTAATTTCTAAACTTGGACGATATGTGCAACTTTTTAAACTTAGGGACGAAATCCATAATTTTGAGTAAATCATAGGGATGATTTATGTAATTAACTCTTATTTTTTAAACTTACTACAAGGAAACTACTTTTGGAACAAAATTATCTATTGTAACGACGACGTCGTCTTAATAGATCCACTAAAAAAAAATCTATTTGTCCAACACAAAGTTTGACCTTTTTAAGAGACGGTTGTTCGTCTCTAAAGACATTTAGTCGTCACAAATTTGTTTCTCTAATTTCTTTTTAACTTTTCTTTTCCCACCACTCCACAAAAAAAAATCCCGCAAACTCTATTGAAACGACGTGTCGTCTCTATACGATGAATCATTATCAATATTATTGTTATAGATAGAATTTTCGTCTATGATTACAAGTCATGATCATTGCACGATAACTCATGATACAGATCCCTAACATGTTCATTAACACTTCTTATTATATTCCGATGCATTTTATTCTTATCTTTGCAGGTATCACAATCAGTTAATATAGATGAAAAATAAGTCCAAGTCAAAACATAAAGACTTAAAATAAACGTTGAAGAAAGAGTTTAATGAAGATCCCGCATATCTCGGAACTGGGATGATCCCGCATATTTCGTTATAGTTGTTATTTTCATTCTGTTATAAATAGAGCCAATGATCGGTATAGGGATACACACAATCTCAGTGGAATACTCACCTGAATCACAACACAAACACTTCGAATCGATCATTTGTACTCATTACCGTTTTTATTAATAAGATAAACAAAGGCAAGGGTTTATTATCTCTTTCCTAGGTTTAATGCCGGCAATCCAAATGGATTAATAGCTTTTCTCGTAAACAAATGTGTTCATTTACTTTTTGCATATTCTTTATCTGTTTTACATAATTTATCTCGTGTTCACAGATTAGATTTCCACAACACCTTACCTCACTTAACTAATTTGATCACAGAATTACCTTTGGTTATCTTAGGTCAAAACAATTTGGCGCCCACCGTGAGGCTAGTTGTGCTTTTTATCATCAAAAGTTTGTTAAAAACTTTACTTAATCAATTTTTGTCAAAAGTCTGTACGAAAATGGCATCTCATGGAAAGTCAACTTTTTTTTCTTCAACTCGACAACCTAAGGCTCAGTACCACCTTCCACCAAACCCATCAGATCATCACTCTCTTTTCAAAAGCTTGATAACACGTAGAAAAAGACAATCTCTGCAGGATCCAATTTATCTGGATCCAAGGTAACTCCTCCAAACCCTCCTACTGTTACTAACAATGATATTTTTTTCATGTTCACTCAGGTAACAGAACACTGCAAGAAATTTAGAGAAGCGAAACGAGGAGATGAAGAGGGAAATGGTTGATATCAAAGCTAAAATGACAGATCCATGTCATTCCAAGATCAAGTCCTTTACAGGGAAGGAACTTGAACTTTGATGCCTCATCTTCGGAAATGTACACAGGAGATTTCATATCTATCCGGCAGGATACAGGATTTCAAACTCCTATAACTGGAACACGAGTATTCGAACCAATCTATGGGACCAGGGTCTCCACAATGCATGATCATGAGAATGCTCAGAGATCATCACATTAGATACCTAGTACAGGTAACGCATCACATGTATTTCCTGTTGAAACTAATAATTCCTAGGATTTAGGTATTAGCCCGAGTATGGCGAGGGAATTGAAAAAGTTGAAAGCTATGATCAATAGCGTGCCTTGTGTAGTACTACCTATCCCGGAGACGTCTCCATCAGCTCACAATGAATCAAGATTCGCTCCATCAATATGTCATGTTGGGATCTCAAAGCGATTTTAGACTCCGAACATGAAGCTATATAATGGAACTACTGATCCCGAGGAACACATCTATCAATACAAGGAAAGAATGGAGATCATACCCATTCCAGCAGATCTCAAAGAAACTTGTATATGTAAGGTCTTCGGAGCAACCTTAACAAGAGCAGCCTTAAAATGTCTACTTAGTGTTCTCTCTTACTCAATTACTTCGTTTGAGAGTCAATGACAAAGCTATCACATAGCAATTTGAATGTACTAATTTTTTGAAAGTTCATCTATTCAAAGCCTTTCTTTTTGTGGACCGAAATTTATTGCCTGAGGAGGTATCATATGTAATATCATATATATATATATATATATATATATATATATATATATATATATATATATATATATATGGTGAGTTTCAAATGAGATCCTCAATCACATGTGATTTTTCAAATGAGATCCCCTAAATACTTTTTTTTTTTTTTTTTTTTTTTTTTTTTTTTTTTTGCTATGTTTTACTATCTTTTTTTTTCAAAATCACATTTGATTTTTTTGTAAAAAATTGAATTTACATATGATTTTCAAAAACCAAAATTTATAAATTTTAAAATCACACGTGAATTTTTTTTTTTTGGAAAATCACATGTGATTTTCAAAAACCAAAATTTATAAATTTAAAGTCACATTTGAAATATTTGTTTTCTCGAAAATCACATGTGATTTTATAAGCAAAATAGTTTGTAGGTTAAAAATCACATGTGATTTTACCCATAAAAGATTTGTAGATTGAAAATCATATGTGATTTTTAAAAGTTAGATTGTGTTTGAGCAAATAGTAGCAGGCTCAGTAACTTGGGTGTTTGGGATTCAACCCCTTGACCTCCTGCTTAGCAGTGCAAACCTATCAAACTCTTGGCGAGCCTAAGGTGGTCAAGTGGTTGGTTGAAGAAGATGATCGGAATATGTTTACTGCGGGAAGTGTATGAATACTCCGGCCAGGTACTGTGTGTAAGTTGGATGGGAATGATGAAGATGATGAAGCTGGCCTCCAAAACCTGAAGTGTTGAGTATTTATACCCAACACTACCAGACATCAACAACGTATGGCAATGATGACCATTTATGGCTCATCAATAGGATTCCCACGGCTATTAACGTCTATATCATTATATAACTTTATTAATGCTCTGACGGTTACACTCAAGGATTAGGCTTGAGTGTCTGACTGGTAGGATGTCAGGAGTATGATACTGTGAGACGAACTCCAAAACATCAGTGTTGGTCTACACAAGTCCTTATACATGCCAGGCCATGAGTGTCGGACTGAGCGTCGGATGCCGGGGCAGATCTCCGGACACGGGGGTGCTAGGTGTCGGGACACATCTCTCGGATCCCGGACACGGGGCGCTAGGTGTCGGGACACATCTCTCGGATCCCGGACACGGGGCGCTAGGTGCCGGGACACATCTCTCGGATCCCGGATACGGGGCCATGATTCCCGGACACGGGGCGCTAGGTGCCGGGACACATCTCTCGGATCCCGGATACGGGGCCATGATTCCCGGACACGGGGCGCTAGGTGCCGGGACACATCTCTCGGATCCCGGACATGGGGCCATGTTTCCCGGACACGGGGCCATAGTGCCGGGACACAACTCTCGGATCCCGGACACGGGGCCATGTTTCCCTGACACGGGGCCATAGTGCCGGGATACAACTCTCGGATCCCGGACACGGGGCCATGTTTCCCGGACACGGGGCCATAGTGCCGGGACACAACTCTCGGATCCCGGACACGGGGCCATGTTTCCCGGACACGGGGCCATAGTGTCGGGATACAACTCTCGGATCCCGGACACGGGGCCATGTTTCCCGGACACGGGGCCAAAGTGCCGGGACACAACAACCGGATCCGGACACGGGGCCATGTTTCCCGGACACGGGGCCAAAGTGCCGGGACACAATTCCCGGATCCCGGACACGGGGTCATGTTTCCCGGACACGGGCCAAAGTGTCGGGACACAACTCCCGGATCCCGGACACGGGGCCATGTTTCCCGGACACGGGGCCAAAGTGCCGGGACACAATTCCCGGATCCCGAACACGGGGTCATGTTTCCCGGACACGGGGCCAAAGTGCCGGGACACAACTCCCGGATCCCGGACACGGGGTCATGTTTCCCGGACACGGGGCCATAGTGCCGGGACACCATTCCCGGATCCCGGACACGGGGTCAAAGTGCCGGGACACAACTCCCGGATCCCGGACACGGGGCCATGTTTCCCGGACACGGGGCTGTTTTACTCGGACTGGGGCCGTTTTACCCTGACACGGGGCCTGGTGCCGGGAGCATTTTACCCGGACACGGGGCCGAGGCCCAAGTGTCCGGACGCGGAACCTTGTGTCGGACGCCGGGACGAAATGTCCGGATGCTGGGGCCAAGTGTCCGGACGCCGGGGCCTAAGGGCCGGAGCTAGGAGATAGCATGCAACCTTTTGTAAGTCAGGTTATGTGTTTAGGGGTTTAATGGGCTATGTGTATGAGCCATTCCCTACTAACACTATCATGCCCCCCAGTTAGGTTTTAAAATGGTTTTTTGAAGCCTAACTTTTTTTTTTCTTTTTTATTTTCTCTTCCGGCTATTTTTTGGCAGCTTGAGGTTGCCTTGAGTAGTTCTGACCGAGGCCATGTCCAATGTGTCTTTGAAAAATAATGTTTTATTGGGTGATCAAGCCAATAATACATTTTTAACCTGTCATCTTGGATGTTGTGTCACACCATCTTGGGTGTGCGTAAGAGTAATTATATTGAGTTGTGTCTATGACAATTATTTGAGTACCTATGGTTCTTATGCCGATGACATAGCTAGATGTTGGCATCTCATGTATATTTCATATCGTGCCGATGGCACTTTTGTTGGTTAACCTTCAATTTGTTTTACTCGTGAGTGATGTCGCTTCCCAATGAGAAGTGCTTGCCTTTTCCCGGTAGGTAAAAAGACGAATATGTGATTGCATGTTTGGCGTAGATTTAAGATGTCTATATGTGCCTTTTGCTAAATTTCCCTCCAAACGTAGTTTGGGGTGGTGCATCAGGTTTGTTGCCTTGTGGGATACATAGATCAGACCACTTTGTATTTTGAGGTGCATTGCTGTGAATGACTCTTTGAAGAGCGTTTTCTTATGGTTGGCCAAATCCCTGATGAGTGAGTTGGCCAAATACCAAAGTTTGCCAGATTTCCCAGATATCCAGACTTGGCTAGTTGTTGATGGTCAAGGTGTACATGTTGCAGAGACATCCAGACTGGCCGGCTGTTCTTGTTTTTTTTTTTTTTTTTTTTTTTTTTTTTTTTTTTTTTTTTAACTTTCAGCATCGAAACAACTGTTGGCTAGGCACATCCTGACGGGTGTTGTGGTTGCAAGTGCTGACAATCAGCAATAGTATGTAAATATTAAATGTAGCATCTCTTTAGATTCATTGCATTCTATGTCCTGGGTAATGGTTGTCCATCTAAGTCAGACAGGGTGTAGGAGCCAGTTCCATGTGCTTCAAGGACACTATATGGGCCTTCCCATGTGGGTCCCAACTTGCCCAAGTTTTCGGTCCTGCTGGCTTCATTTTTCCGCCATACGAGATCTCCCACTTTGAAAGATGTGTGTCGGACTCTTTGGTTATAATACTTAGCCATCTGTCTATGGCTTTCTGCTTGTCGGATGAGAGATATTTCTCTTCGCTCCTCGATGATATTCAAGTTTTCTCTTAGGGCTTCTTCATTTAGCTCCGGATTGAAATGAAGAGTCCGGTGAGTAGGGATTGTAAGTTCTGGTGGGATAACTGCCTCAGTGCCATAGACTAGGCTGAAAGGGGTTTCAGATGTAGTTCTGCCGGGGGAAGTTCTATGTGCCCAAAGAATGCCTGGGATTTCGTCTACCCATGCCTTTGCATATTTTCCCAATCTGGCCTTAATTCCCTTGACGGTTGCTTTGTTCATGACTTCAACCTGACCATTAGCTTGTGGGTGTGCCACAGAGGTGAATCGTTGTTGGATATCCATATCCTGACACCAAGTCTTAAATGGATTATCTGCAAATTGTTTTCCATTATCACTGACTAGGACGTGTGGAACTCCAAAGCGACATACTATTTGTTCCCAAACGAAGCTTATCATTCGAGGCCCGGTGATAGTTGCCAAGGGCTTAGCTTCAATCCATTTTGTGAAATAGTCCACAGCCACTAAAAGGTATTTAACATTGCCTACCCCAGGGGGGAATGGTCCAACAATGTCGATTCCCCATTTGTAAAATGGCCATGCGCTAGTCACTGGAATGAGGTCCTGCTTTGGCATTTTTGAGACTGACGCATGTTTTTGGCATGATTCACATTTTTCAATTTCTTCCTTTGCATCTCTGTGCATGGATGGCCAGAAGTATCCAAGTCTCATGACCTTAGTGGTTACCGAACGAGGGCCTGCATGCATGCCACAACTTCCACCATGTACATCCTGAATTAGATCCTTTGCTTGTGTTGGGCCGACACATCTTAGATGTGGACCCAAAAAAGACTTCCTAAACAGGTAGTTGTCTATGAGGAGATACATTGGTGCCTTCATTCTGATTTTCCTTGCTAGTTGTTTGTCTTCCGGGAGTTGTCCATTCTGAAGGAAGTTTTTTATTGGAGTCATCCAACAGTCTTCCTCCGTTATTGCGGCCACTTCCTTTGTTGGCACTATGGATTTCTCAGTTAGGACTTCCACCAACAATTCTTTCTTGAGGTGGGCGAAGGAGGATGCTGCAAGTTTGCTCCATGAATCTGCTATTTTGTTACGGTTTCTTGGCACTTTCTCTATGGTAAATTTTGAGAAGTCCGAAATGATTTTTCTGGTTTCTTCCAAGTATTGTTGCATGGAAGTTTGATTTGCTTCATAGCTACCATTGATATGATTAGCTACCAACTGGGAGTCCACAAAAGCTTCTATATTTTGAACTCCCATCTTTCTAGCTATTCGTAGCCCTGATAAGAGAGCTTCATATTCGGCTTCATTGTTGGTTGCCGGGAAGTCAAACTTAAGGGCGTAGGTATACTCGTTTTTATCTGGATCTGTGAGTATGAGACCAGCTCCTGACCCTTCTAGGCTGGATGCGCCATCTGTGAAGAGGGTCCAAGGAGGGCTGTCTGTCACTAATGGATCCTTTGGTTCGTCCATTCCTTCGATTTCAGCCAGGAAATCTGCCAAGATTTGTCCTTTCATCGAGTTTCGAGGTTGGAAAGAAATTTCATGTTCTCCCAGTTCAATTGCCCATTTTGCTAATCGTCCCGACACTTCTGGTTTACCCAATATTTGTTTGATTGGTTTGTCTGTTAACACTTGCATGGGATGTCCTTGAAAATATCTCCTCAAACGTCTAGACGCATGAACCAAAGAGAGTGCCAATTTTTCCAAACATGGATAATTAACCTCTGGGCCTTTCAGTGCCCTACTGATGAAATAGATCGGCATTTGTGAGTCGCCCCGTTGGGCTACTAAAACTGCGCTTACACATTCCTTGGATCAGCCAAGTATATAGTTAGTGTCTCCCCAGCTATTGGAGCCGTGAGTGTTGGGAGATTGGCCATGAATTTCTTCATTTCTTGAAATGCCACTTCTGCTTCTTCAGACCATGAGAAGTTTTTTTTTCCGAATGCATCCCTTTAAGGTATTAAAGAAAGGGAGGGATCGATCTGCGGCTTTGGACAAGAAACGGCTAAGTGCTGCTAGCTTGCCATTTAGGCTTTGGACTTGCTTTTTGGTGGAAGGAGATGGCATGTCAATGACTGCCTGAACCTTCTTAGGATTGACTTTGATGCCATTAGGTGTAACAATATGTCCCAAGAATTTTCCTTCCTCCATGCCAAAACTACACTTGGATGGATTAAGCTTCATGTTAATATTACGTAATGTTTGGAAAGTTTCCAGGATATCAGCCAACATGATGTCTTCCGCATTGCTTTTGATAACTATGTCATCTACATAGGCTTCTATGTTCCTTCCCACTTGATTTTTGAAAGTTTCATCTATTAGACGTTGATAGGTTGCTCCAGCGTTTTTCAAGCCAAATGGCATTTTTTGGAAACAAAATATGCCTTGGTCTGTGTGAAAAGCTGTTTTGTCTTCATCACCTTTTTTCATACAAATTTGGTGATAACCTTTATATGCATCTAAAAAGCATTTGAGTCTAAATCTATCTAAGGATTCCACTTTCCAATCGATTTCTGGTAAAGGATAGTTGTCCTTTGGACAAGCTTTGTTAATGTCTTTGAAATCAACGCATAATGAACCATCTCCCTTCTTTACCATAACTGGATTAGCAATCCAAGTTTGGTATTTTACTTCTCTGACAATCCCTGCTTCGACCATTTTGTTTACTTGGTCACATGCAGATTTACTACGATCCGGGGCCATGCCTCGTTTTTTCTGTCGGATTGGCACAATATTGGGATTCGCGTTTAGGGAATGCTCTGCTAGTTCCCTTGGGATACCAGTCATGTCTGATGTCTGCCATACAAAGACATCAAGGTTTGATTCTAGTAACGCTACGAGTTTAGTCTTTGTCTGTGTTGGGAGGTTTGAACCAATGGTCACTGGTTGTTCAGGGAAATGTTTATTAATAATAACTTTTTGTTCCGGACCATCAATGATTTCCATTGCCGGATCACTTTTGGGACCCTGTACCAGTTTTGGTTTCTCTGCCTGTTTGCACTCTTTAGGCCATGACGTTCTAGCCCTGACTGTGGCTATGCCAGCTGGGGTAGGGAACTTTATCATGCCATGAATGGTTGATGGAATTGCTCCAAATTTTTGTAATGCAGGCCTGCCCAGTAGGACATTGTAGGCCGATGGTGCCTCAATGATTGCAAAATTAATCATTTCTAACCTATAGTGTGGATATTCTCCTAACATCATGTTTATTGCTACCTCTCCGATTGGCCAATGCGTCTCCCCTGAAAACCCCACTAGAGGGAATTGTGTTGGACGCTTTGAATTTTGTACTTTTTCAGGGAGCTGCCTAAAACAGTGGGCATAAATAATGCCCATTGAGCTCCCTGTATCAACATATGCCTTGCTCACTTCATAGTTGGCTAACCGGATTTGTATTACTACAGGGTTGATGGAAGGAGTTTCAATTGGTGGGAAGCAAATAGGCTCCATCACCCAATCCTGAAGGGCTAATGCCTTCCTTTTGCGAGATGTAGTTTCTTCCTGCGCCATGTATATGTAATTAGGTGGGGTGGTGGATGGGGTATTGGTGGTTGTCTTTGGCTTAAGTGAACCGATTTGTGATGAGGAATTTCCTTCCATGGAGAAGAAAAAATGGTCGTGAAACTAAGAAATGAAATGAAAAAAGATAGAAATGAAATGAGACACCGTTGCTAAAACGTGTCCCACGGATGGCGCCAATGTTTGAGCAAATAGTAGCAGGCTCAGTAACTTGGGTGTTTGGGATTCAACCCCTTGACCTCCTGCTTAGCAGTGCAAACCTATCAAACTCTTGGCGAGCCTAAGGTGGTCAAGTGGTTGGTTGAAGAAGATGATCGGAATATGTTTACTGCGGGAAGTGTATGAATACTCCGGCCAGGTACTGTGTGTAAGTTGGATGGGAATGATGAAGATGATGAAGCTGGCCTCCAAAACCTGAAGTGTTGAGTATTTATACCCAACACTACCAGACATCAACAACGTATGGCAATGATGACCATTTATGGCTCATCAATAGGATTCCCACGGCTATTAACGTCTATATCATTATATAACTTTATTAATGCTCTGACGGTTACACTCAAGGATTAGGCTTGAGTGTCTGACTGGTAGGATGGCAGGAGTATGATACTGTGAGACGAACTCCAAAACATCAGTGTTGGTCTACACAAGTCCTTATACATGCTAGGCCATGAGTGTCGGACTGAGCGTCGGATGCCGGGGCAGATCTCCTGACACGGGGGTGCTAGGTGTCGGGACACATCTCTCGGATCCCGGACACGGGGCGCTAGGTGCCGGGACACATCTCTCGGATCCCGGATACGGGGCCATGATTCCCGGACACGGGGCGCTAGGTGCTGGGACACATCTCTCGGATCCCGGACATGGGGTCATGTTTCCCGGTCACGGGGCCATAGTGTCGGGACACAACTCTCGGATCCCGGACACGGGGCCATGTTTCCAGGACACGGGGCCATAGTGCCGGGATACAACTCTCGGATCCCGGCCACGGGGCCATGTTTCCCGGACACGGGGCCATAGTGCCGGGACACAACTCGCGGATCCCGGACACGGGGCCATAGTGCCGGGATACAACTCTCGGATCCCAGACACGGGGCCATGTTTCCCGGACACGGGGCCAAAGTGCCGGGACACAACTCCCGGATCCGGACACGGGGCCATGTTTTCCGGACACGGGGCCAAAGTGCCGGGACACAATTCCCGGATCCCGGACACGGGGTCATGTTTCCCGGACACGGGGCCAAAGTGTCGGGACACAACTCCCGGATCCCGGACACGGGGCCATGTTTCCCGGACACGGGGCCAAAGTGCCGGGACACAATTCCCGGATCCCGGACACGGGGTCATGTTTCCCGGACACGGGGCCAAAGTGCCGGGACACAACTCCCGGATCCCGGACACGGGGTAATGTTTCCCGGACACGGGGCCATAGTGCCGGGACACCATTCCCGGATCCCGGACACGGGGCCATGTTTCCCGGACACGGGGTCAAAGTGCCGGGACACAACTCCCGGATCCCGGACACGGGGCCATGTTTCCCGGACACGGGGCTGTTTTACTCGGACTGGGGCCGTTTTACCCGGACACGGGGCCTGGTGCCGGGAGCATTTTACCCGGACACGGGGCCGAGGCCCAAGTGTCCGGACGCGGAGCCTTGTTTCGGACGCCGGGACGAAATGTCCGGATGCTGGGGCCAAGTGTCCGGACGCCGGAGCCTAAGGGCCGGAGCTAGGAGATAGCATGCAACCTTTTGTAAGTCAGGTTATGTGTTTAGGGGTTTAATGGGCTATGTGTATGAGCCATTCTCCACTAACACTATCAGATTGAAAATCAAATGTAATTTTCGGAAGAAGAAAAAAAAAAAGTAAATAAAAAGGTAAAAGAAAAAAGTAAAAAAAAAATTAGAAAAAAAGAAAAAAAAAAAAAAACAAAGATATAAGGAAAAATAGGTGGTTAAAAAGGGGATCCCTAGATCTCTATAAAATTAAGGATCCCATTTGAACCCCAATCTATATATATATATATAAATATATATATATAAATATATATATATATATATATAAATATATATATATATATATATATATATATATATATATATATATATATATATATATATATATATATATATATATATATATATATATATATATATATATATATATATATATATATATATATATATATATATATATATAAGAACTGATTAATGCGACAATTTTTCTTCTACGAGAACTATTGAAAAAAGTGTCAATTAAAATGCAATTATATCTATTGACATGTAAAAACTTATGAATGTTAAAAATCCAGTAAAAATATATATGAAAAATTAAACTAATTATCTGAATTTAGGCATATTTAGAATTGTTCACATGTGAACGGTTTTTTTCAAAAAAATGAGTCTTCATATATGAACGAAATTTTTTACGATATTTTACATGACTTTTTTTAGTTTTTTTGCGTTTATATTTTTACTAGATTGTTAATCTCCAAGAGATTTTACATGTGAACGAACAAAATAAAACGTGATTTAACACTTTTTGTGAGAAATATCGCAGTTTTCGCAAAAATAAGAGGTCTCAAACGAACCATTCAATATATATATATATATATATATATATATATATATATATATATATATATATATATATATATATATATATATATATATATATATATATATATATATATATATATATATATATATATATATATAGATTGGGGTTCAATAAGGATCTCTTTTTTGCTAGAGATCCAGGGATCACTTTTTCAGCCACAAGATCACCTAAATTTTGTGGCTGAGATTAAAAGTTGAGTTTAAATGAATTATAAGGAAAAGACACGGAGGGGCAATATAGTCTTTTTACCTTTTTCTTTTTTTTTTTACTCACACGCGCTTTTGTGTCACACGGAGGGGCTTTTGTCTTTTGTCTTTTTGTCTTTCTGCTTTTGTGTCACATTTACCAAAACAATAATATATTATTTCACATAAATACATTAAACAAATATTGAGCACATTTACCAAGTAAATATTCTTTCACATAAATGCATTAAACAATAATTTATTCCAACCACTTGTAATAAAGCCAAAATACATAATGCATTAAACAAAATTATATTCTTTCACATACATAATGCATTAAACAAAATTATATGTAAAAACTATAGAATCATAGGTGATTACTAAACATTTGGTGACATTTTACATCAACATACTAAGACACATTATTAATAAAATCACAAGTGATTACTAAACGTTTTGTGACATTTTACATCAAAGAACTAAGGCACTAAATTATAAACAGTTCTTAATGTAAAAACTATGGAATCACAGGTGATTACTAAATATTTGGTGACATTTTACATCAACATACTAAGTCACATTTTACATCAACATAGTAAGTCACATTATTAATAAAATCACAGGTGAACTAAACATTTGGTGATATTTTACATCAACATACTAAGGCACATTATTAAAAAAATCACAGGTGATTACTAAACATTTGGTGACATTTTACATCAACATACTAAGACATTAAATAATAAACAGTTTCTTAATGTTAAAACTATATAATCACAGGTGATTAAATAAGCATTTGGTGACATTTTACATCAACATACTAAAGAAAATTATTAATAAAATCACAGGTGATTACTAAATATTTTGATGATATTTTACATCAACATATAAGGCACTAAATTAATACCATCACAGGTGATTAATAGACATTTACATCAAGGTAGTAAGGCACTAAATTAAGAACCTTAAATGTATTAAGGTATTAAGGCACTAAATCACAGGTCGTTTTCCTTTACAATTTGTTGACTACAAAATTACATTTAAGATATTTAGTGACTTAATTTAATAAAATCACATGTGACATAGTTATTGTTCAAAGAAAATACACCAAACCGAAAGTATTCTCAAACAAAATATTTGTCTACTCATTTCAAATAAAATTCAACTAGTAAAGTAACATATTAAATTATTGTTGGTTGTTGAATTCCCTCTTTCTTCAATAGCTTCTTTTGAAATTAGCGTCATCATCTGCAATTTAAAAAAAAATCGGATCTAAGAATCGATTGCTAAAATATCCTTCAATCGATTGTTAATATTTGTGTCAAACCTTCAATTGATTGTTAATATTACAATCTAAGGCACATTATTAATAAAATCACAAGTAATTACTAAACATTTTGTGACATTTTACATCAACATACTAAGGAACATTATTAATAAAATCACAGGTGATTACTAAACATTTTTGTGACATTTTACATCAACATCCTAAGGCACATTATTAATAAAATCACAGGTGATTACTAAACATTTTTGTGACATTTTACATCAACATACTAAGGCACATTATTAATAAAATCACAGGTGATTACTAGGTGATTACTAAACATTTTGGTGACATTTTACATCAAGGTACTAAGCCACTAAATTATAAACAGTTCTTAATGTAAAAACTTTAGAATCACAAGTGATTACTAAACATTTTTTATGACATTTAAGGCACTAAATTAATACAATCACAGGTGATTACTATAGATTTTGTGACAATTTACATCAAGGTACTAAGGCACTAAATTATAAAACAGTTCTTAATGTAAAAACTATAGAATCACAGGTGATTACTAAACATTTTGGCGACATTTTACATCAACATACTAAGGCACTAAATTAATAAAATCACAGGTGATTACTAAAGATGCAATGAAAAATAGAAAAACAAAAAAAAGGGTTTACCGACTGATATTTCATTGATTCGAGCAAATGAAAATGTTGGTCATGGTTTCTATTCCTGTTAGAAGTATTGTTTGGTTTTCCTATTCTAAGTAAAACACATTTTTTTGTACTTGCTTAAACTCTTGTTCCCCTTCATCACCCATTTAGGATCTTCATCACCATGACGATCCCAAATTCGCTCCAAATTTCTTGATGATTTATCAATATTCATAACAGAAGTAGAAAATGCATATCGATCAACAAGTCGATCCTGTAAAACATTACTACTAATAACATCTCTGGAAGGAATATTATCATCTGTAAACCTAGTAGTATAATAAGTTTCAGATTGGGGATACAAACGGGGTAACCTATGAGAGTCTGACCTATGAGAATCGAATCGGTAATCGAATCGGTTAGAAAACCTAGATGGAGGAGAGGAGCGATTATGATTGATAAAGGAGGGGTTTTGGGAGTCGAGAAAGGTAAAGTGAGATTGATAAGATGACGGCGCGTGTAACTTTTAAATATTTTCTGAATATGACTAAAATGCCCCTCCGGGTGTTTGATCTATTAATGAATTTGTGTGGCTAAAAGGGTGATATTTGGATCTCTAGCAGAAAAGAGATCCCTTTTGAACCCTCCCATATATATATATATATATATATATATATATATATATATATATATATATATATATATATATATATATATATATAACTAACATATCTGAGTTCCACTACTACCATTTGTATCTTTTGGGAGATATGATAAGACCAAATACTTTTTCTTCCACATCCTAACAATACGGCAAATGGGATTCTTTTAAAGAGGAATCCACGAGTTACAACCTTTCGAGAATGTCCACCAGCCTTTTCATTTGTCAACCCTTTACAACATGACATATGCTTGAACTATTAAACTATGAGTTATGATGCCTATAAAAAACACTTTATCGTGACATCAAAACATATCAACAACACAACCACAAAGAACTTTTCCGTTTGGAGAGTACTTTGAAGTAACAAAAATGCCTGAGGTTGAAGGATCTCCAGGAAGCTCTATGCATGGAGTCACCGGTCGAGAACCGGTTCTGGCGTTCTCTGTGGCGTCTCCAATGGTTCATACTGATAGAACGGCCAAATTCGCCCTCCCCGTGGACTCTGAACACAAGGCAACAGTCTTTAAACTCTTTTCATTCGGAAACCCACACATGAGAACTTTTCACCTCTCATGGATCTCTTTCTTTACAACCTTCATTTCCACCTTCGCTGCTGCTCCATTGGTTCCCATCATAAGGGACAACCTTAATCTAACCAAATCCGACATAGGAAACGCTGGTGTCGCCTCAGTTTCCGGAAGTATTTTCTCCAGGCTGGCGATGGGTGCGGTTTGTGATTTGTTGGGACCTCGTTACGGTTGTGCTTTTCTCATTATGTTGGCAGCACCCACCGTTTTCTGTATGTCCTTTGTTAGCGATGCTAGCGGCTACATAGTGGTCAGATTTATGATCGGGTTTTCATTGGCAACGTTTGTATCGTGCCAGTACTGGATGAGTACCATGTTTAACAGCAAGATTATTGGGCTCGTGAACGGGACAGCAGCTGGGTGGGGAAATATGGGTGGTGGAGCGACACAGCTCCTGATGCCAGTTTTGTTTGAGATCATCAAGAAGGCGGGTGCGACACCATTCACAGCTTGGAGGATAGCTTTTTTTATACCGGGATGGTTTAACGTAATAATGGGGATATTGGTGCTGACGCTTGGTCAAGATTTGCCTGATGGTAACCTCGGTGCCCTGCAGAAGAGTGGTGATGTTGCAAAAGATAAATTCGGAAAGGTACATACATAGAACTTATTAATTCCTAATAATTAGGTTTTCTAATGATTGTGGCTAACTAACTTGTTTTTTTTGTTTTTGATTAGGTGTTATGGTATGCAGTGACAAACTATCGGACATGGATCTTTGTACTTCTATATGGTTACTCTATGGGTGTCGAGTTAACAATTGACAACGTCATCGCTGAATACTTCTACGACAGGTATATACAAAATGTTTTACTCTTTTGATTATAAACTTGAAATAAAATACCACTACATGTAATACTAAAAGTACCCCAAAAGTTTGATTTTGACATATTAAGTTATTTTTGTTTTCTTTGTAATCGTATATAGATTTGAGCTAAAGCTTCACCTTGCTGGAATCATTGCTGCTTGCTTCGGAATGGCAAACCTTCTAGCTCGTCCGTTTGGAGGGTTCACATCAGATTACATGGCGAAACGATTTGGTATGCGTGGTCGACTTTGGAACCTATGGCTTCTCCAGACTGCTGGTGGTTTATGTTGTGTCCTCCTTGGCATAGTCAGCACGTTGCCTTTAGCAATCACCTTTATGATGCTCTTTTCTATCGGAGCACAGGCTGCATGTGGTGCCACATTCGGCATCATTCCCTTTATTTCTCGAAGGTCACTTGGTATCATCTCGGGAATGACTGGAGCTGGCGGAAATTTTGGATCCGGACTAACACAATTGATATTCTTTGCAAGCGCATCGTTATCAACGGAAAAAGGGTTGGTTTACATGGGTATCATGATCATATGTGCTACACTTCCGGTGAGTTTGGTTCATTTCCCACAATGGGGGAGTATGTTTCTTCCACCCAGTCAAGACATTGTTAAAGGGAGTGAAGAGAATTATTATGTCTCCGAGTGGACGGAGGCAGAGAAAGAGAAAGGAATGCACCAAGCAAGTCTCAAGTTCGCTGAAAACAGCCGGTCAGAGCGAGGAGGGAAAGTGGCGTCGGCTACAACACCACCGGGAAACACCCCCAACCATGTTTAATTTTCCACAAACAGTGTATGTGTATGTGTTTCGTTAAAACAAAGGATGTTATTTGTACCCGGAAAAAAGTTATTGAAAGATTTTGTAAAAAAGTTTCTCATGTTCTAGAAATGGAATATTCGAAGTAACGTGTGACCTAAAATTATTTCAAGTTAAAGATAATTAGATAATTTTTGTCATGTTTTTTAAATCATTAGTTTGCAACTATGTTATGGTATCTGAATGGTGATCGATATACAAAGAGGAACCCAACCCTTTTTGGTGCAAGATTATTAACTCAATTCATTGTCAATATGGTGGCATTTACCTGAACGCATTTCTTTCTAATTGTTTTGGAGTTTGGAAGACGGATGCTTAAATAAGATATGAGTTACAACAAATAGATGTCATTTACCCCTTTTAAAAAAAGAATATATTGGCCAAAAGTACTAGCTTTTCGAATAATAATTTGGTAGGAAATATCATAAAGATCGAGGAGTATCCAAGATCGTTTTCCATGGCATAAAAACGAAAAATAAAAACGGATCGAGGAGTATCCAAGATCGTTTTCCATGGCATAAAAACAAAAAGAAAAAACGGGAAAAAAACCCGCTAAAGTAAAAAGGTGTCAATTGGTGGAAGGTGTCATAAATATTTGTTAGGCATGGTCTCCTAATCCATTCACTTGCTTTGGAAGTACCTGATGACACAACTTCGAAGAGGAAGAAGTCAAGAGAAGATCTTATTAAATAGGACGTTATGCTCTTTTCGTGTTTTTAATGGTTGGAGTCGTATATGTTGAAACTAATGTGAGGAAAAGATCAATGTCAGGAAAAGGCTTGTTTTAGGAAGCTTGAAATTGAAGCTTTAAGAAACTTGCACCTTATGAGGGTATTTGATTATGTTTAGCAAAAGATCAATGTCAAGAAAAGGGTTGTTTCAGTTGTTTTTTAAATTAAAGTGTTGAATAATTAATGTTAATTCATACTCTAAAACATAATTATCATTTAGTGATGATGTTAATATGCTTTATGTTTTGTAGTTAGTAGATGGAATGATTAGATGCATAAAGGATGGTTACTAAGATTGAAAGAGGTGAGGTTGATGCTTCCATCTACTTTTGTATACGCAATTCATATGAATCTGCCTTGGTTCAATCTTGAATAAGTTGTAAGATTGAGGGAGAGTGTTAGTAGAGGAATGGGTTTGATTAACCCAAACACATGCTAAAAGCAAATATACCCTACGCAACGTCTCGCAAGCCACGAGCAACATTCTTATTTTCTACACTTGAATTTCCTAAACATCAACTCTTGAATTTCCTTTACTTTCAACTCTCTATGCTTTGACCTTTGTCCTTGACCAATACTTATTATGCACTTGAATTTCCTAAACATCAGCTCTTGAATTTCCTTTACTTTCAACTCTGGGTTGTAACAAGTGGCTTAATTAGATTCTTGGTAATCCAACTAGGGTTCACAAGTTTATTGTAGCTATAATAATTGCTACACATGTGTTTAGGTTCTAATGACTTTATTTGGAATGATCTTTTATCTCTGATCAAAAGAACTCTTAAACGACACTTGATTGATGGGTCATCTTTGTCACCACACTTCACCGGTAGTCTTCGTGCATCATTTGTAGCAAACCTAAGTTGGTACCCATTTGCCACATCATAGTTGGTTAACAGGGGTTTCAATTTCTTAGGACTCTCAAACTTCTCACCAAGAATAGGCTTCATGTCTCTCCAAGACATGTTTGGATCATGTGTAGGATAATTAACTCCTTGAATAATGTCATCCTCATCGTCCTCCATAAAAGGATCTTTATTAAGTGGGTCAGGTTCATCATCGAATGATCCCCATAATCAATGATATTGTTGGGATTAAAACTGTTAATGTTATAGTTTAATTCCATTAATATTGTTCATTAGTACTGCTGGTTAATACCGCTCAAGATAATAATGCTTGAAGACTAAGTCAATTACTACTGCTCAAGTTAATACTTCTGAAGTACAAGTGTTGGTTACTACTGTTGGAACTCATTACTACTGCCCATTCTCAATAATACTCCTAGTATAGTTTTAGATAATTATAGTTTATTTTCTAATTATCTTTTCTGTTATTTTAGCAATTGTAATCATAATACAATTGTGATTGTTTAGATGTTTTCTAGATAAACTAGGTTAGCCTCAAGGTCTATATATACATAGATCTTTGTACTAAGAAAAACACGTATATTATTTCATTCGTTCTAAAGAAGTAATATATTAAGGCTTGTAATTCGACAATCATTAGTGTTCTTTATTGTCACACCCCGCATAAGGCGGAACCGAGGTGTACAGAGAATACGGTATCAGAGATTCAAAGGTTACATCAACATAAGTAAACCATACATAATCAACATAGATAAAAAGTTTGAAATAGCATACTTATTACATTCATCCGAAAATATGTCAAAATACGGCTACAGAGTTTGGGATACTAAGGAATTAATAAAAGCAAAATAAATTCCATGCAAGTAATCCATGTAGCCACCAAGCATAATCATCAAAAAGTGTAACCTCAAATCCCTGAAAAGCGTTAAAATACGACGTCAACATAAAGTTGGTGAATTATTCGCAATAATTAATAAAAACATAATAGGATAAAAGTTTCAATACGTTTTGACCCAAAAGTGTTATGATTTGAAGATAAGTCATTTAAAAAATGATGTTTTAAAATATACGTGAAGTATACAAAACCTTTTAATAATATACCAATACAAATACCATAAAAATACCATAATCATTTCATAAAAATACCATACTGGATAGATAATAGCTTTAGGTACATACGATACACCTGAACCATAACAATACTGGCAACTAACCCCACCTAGTGTCTTAAGCTAGGTTGTCCTCGAAAATCACGGTCATAACATTACTAACACGGACAGGGCGCATCCATCATCCATCGTGTTAGAAATGAGGGTTTGTTAGACCCATATAGCGCTATATATATAAACCGGCGGCTAAAAGCTAACAGGTGTGTATACGGGGCCTCGTACTACCACAAAGGCGGTACAAGTTTGGGTAAGACTCATCTAAAGCATTCATATCCATAATACATGTCACACCCCCAAATCTCGTATTCCCGAGACTCGAGGTGTTGACTTCATGGGTCCCAGATAGCAATGATATATAGACGAACGACCTCTATATGAATCGTTTTTTTTTAAAAAGAAACATACATTCATTGATAATGAAAATCAGAGTTTTACATGATTAAGGAAAAGTGTTACCAGAGTTCACAAAACAAAGATTTACATTACATAACTTAAAAGAAAATAAGTAATGCAAGGGAAATCTCCCAAAAGCGTGAATTTGAAATATGCGACTCTGTCATATCCCAAAATCCCTCCGTCGAAAGCCCTTTCGACTAAGCACCTGAGACATACATGCTAAAGTCAACATAAAGTTGGTGAATTCATAGGTTTAGTTTAGTAATAAAGTGGACCACAAGATTTCCGTTTAAGTAAAGTCTTACAGTTGCACCTAAGCTCATGACATCGAAGCGTAACAAAGTTCCTTACCCCATAAGTGTTCCTATGTTATAGCCAAATAACATATATAGTTTCAAAAGTAAAGCACCCTACTCGAGTCCACGAGTTAGTTGTGGTAGACGTGGGTTACATCGTCTAGCCGTTGGGTGAGGGTTGTCAAACCCTAATAGATCTATCCAATACAATCGCGCTTAAGTCCTTAACTAACGATTCATGATAGGGGAATTTCCTTTGGCTTAGTGGTAACTTAGGCAACTAGTAAAGGTTTTAAGTACTTGTGTCCATAAGTAAAAGAGCATGTAATCTCACCCCATGTATGTTATAAAAACAAGTAAAAAGCGGGGCTATGAACTCACCTTAGCAAGCCAGCTAAAAGTAATGAGGCAGTGTGTGTAAGCCAACACGTAGGAGTCTCAAATCCGAGAATCAGGTAGGTCTAACCTTGACCTATTAAGTTTTAGAATTTAGGTTTTTATATTCTAGTCCAATGCACATGAAAATGTATGTATATGTATGAATAAGGTAGGGTTAGGCTTCGGGTTTGATAATAATAAACTAACACCGTTCGGGCCATTATATACAAGACCATTCTATAATCGCATGCGGAGCTAGGACACTTTAAATCGTAAATCCAACAAGCTCGGCACTACGAAATATCGAGATGGAATCATTGCATACAAAGCTCCCTAGTATTGTGTTATCGCTATTATTATCGAGTTGGTTTTAAAAGTTAGTTTTTATAAAAGTTTATAAAAACTCAGCAAGTGTCTTTAAGTTTTACCCAACTTTAAAGTAACATATCTCGCCCGTTTCTTATTCGATTTTAATGAATCTTATATAGAAACGACCACGTTTGAAATACCTTTCAAATGGTTTAGGCCTTGAAACCAGATTGAAAATCTACTGATATTTATAACATAAATACTAACAGTAGGTTTTAGGGTTTTCTCAAAGTATATGCTTACTTGAAAATATCATAACTCCTTGGTCGTTTATCCGTTTTTAGTGTTCTTTTTATGGAAATGTAGACATTTGATTTATCTTTCAAATGCCACAGATCTCATGTCATAATTCAAAACCATTTTTCCCAGTTTTAATAAAAGGTCCGCTGGTATGCAGTTTGGGGGTCAAGGAATTAGGTCAAACTTCAAAATGGTATATCTTGCTCGATATTTATCCGTTTTTAACGAATCTTATATTGAAAAGTTCGTTTTTGAGTTAACTTTAACATAGCTGAGGTCTCCTATTATGTTTTAGTGTTCGTTTTCCCAGATTTCCCAAAAACAGTCCGTGTAGACAGTTTATGTAGCTGAAACGTATGTTGTTGCGTAAAATACTTTTAAAATACTTAAACATATCCAAAAATTATGATTTTTATGTCTAAATCTTCATAAAACATAGAAGTATCTTTTGTTTAAAATGGTTTATCCAAAACATTTGGTTAAGATGGTTAAAAAGTGTCTACAAGTCGGTGTTAGTTTCCGGTTAACAAAATAACTTAACTTTTCTTTGTTTATGCTAAGTTGTTGTATGAAATGCATAAGTTTTATGACAAATGAGTATGTAAATATGTTGCATGAAGAGAGTTTTTAGGACATACCTAAGAGTATATGAATGCAAGACTTAATGTTTCTTCCTTATGATCAAATCTTAGAACTAGGTTTTTGATGTATGGAATGTGTGTTGGTGATTTCTTCTTGGTTCTTCTCTTGGCCAAAATTTAAAGAGCAAGGAGGGAGGGAGAAGAGTTTTTCACTTGTTGGTGAATGAGCAAGTAAAATGGATGGAAGGGGTCTAGTATTTATAGCCAAAGGAGAGAGTGGAGTCATGAGTGCTAGCACATGGGAGGTATGGTCTATTGAGTTCAATAGTGAAATGGTCAAGTGTGTAAGTGACTAAACCCATGTGACACCACCAACTCATTTAACTAGTCAAGCAAGAAACAAACAACTTGTAGGTGATTATTTAAATTGTCATTTTTGCAAACTCTAGGGTCCTAAGTGAAGTCCTTGTATGCTTAGGGTGTTTTGTGTAAGTTGTGTATTTGATATATATATATATATGCATGCAAAGTTCCATACATGCAAAGTTGATGCATAAATCATGATTTTATGCATGAAATATTGGACTAGAATTATTGTTGTAAAAATGTTTATTTTATGTGAATATTTGATCCCGTATACCTAATCCCGGTATCCGTATATGTTTTTGACGTGGTTAACCAGTATCATTTATGTATAGGTTGACCTACCGGTCGTAAATAAATCAAAACATATACAAGTTGAGTAATGGTGTTAAAAGAATTTAGTCGGTGTGAACCTGGATTTTCGCGGGTTGTCACAGTCTCCCCTTGTTATGGAAATTTCGTCCCGAAATTTAGTTGGTTTGTTCTGGAGGTTTGGTGTCTGAGAAGAGATGAGGGTACTTGAGTTTCATCTGGTCCTCTCGTTCCCAAGTGAATTCAGGTCCTCGGCGGGAATTCCATCGAACCTGTACGATAGGTATTCGACTCTGTCGACGTTGTTTGATCTCACGATCCATGATTTCGACGGGTTGTTCGATGAAGTTTAGTTTGGTGTCAATCTGAAGTTCCTCTTGTGGGATTATTAGAGTTTCATCCGACAAGCACTTCTTCAGATTACTGACGTGGAAAGTGTTATGTACTCCGTCTAGTACTTGTGGTAAGTCGAGTCGGTAAGCTACCGGTCCAATTCTTTCCAGAATTTTGAAGGGTCCGATGTATCGGGGGTTTAGTTTTCCTCGCTTTCCGAAGCGAATGGTGCCTTTCCATGGTGAGACTTTGAGCATCACCTTGTCTCCAACTTGGAATTCTAGTGGCTTACGCCTTCGGTCTGCGTAACTCTTCTGTCGGCTGTGCGCCGTTCGGAGTCTCTCCTGAATTTTCACGATCTTTTCTGTGGTCTCGTGAAGAATATCTGGACCAATAAGTTGGCTATCCCCAACTTCGATCCAAAATACGGGTGATCGGCACTTTCGTCCGTAAAGTGCCTCAAATGGTGCAGTCTTGATGCTGGTGTGATAACTGTTGTTGTAGGAGAATTCTGCTAAGGGCAAGTGTAAATCCCATCGCTTTCCAAAATCGATCACACATGCTCTTAACATATCCTCCAACGTTTGGATCGTTCTTTCACTTTGGCCGTCGGTTTGTGGGTGATATGCAGTGCTCATATCCAGACGCGTTCCTAGAGCCTTTTGCAATGATTGCCAGAATCTAGATGTGAAACGACTATCTCTATCAGATATGATCGAAACAGGAACCCCATGCCTAGAGACGACTTCCTTAAGGTATAACCGTGTTAATTTTTCCATTTTGTCTGTCTCTTTGATGGGTAGAAAATGCGCGGACTTTGTTAGACGATCAACTATTACCCAGATAGTGTCGTAACCGTCCGGGGTTTTGGGTAGCTTTGTGATGAAGTCCATTGCTATTCCTTCCCATTTCCATTGAGGTATCTCGGGTTGTATTAATAATCCAGAAGGTTTTTGGTATTCAACCTTTACTTTTGAGCATGTTAAACATTTGCTCACAAAAGTAGCGATCTCCGATTTCATATTTGGCCACCAGTACAGCATCTTGAGGTCTTGGTACATTTTGTCCGATCCGGGATGTATGGAGTACTTGGAGTTGTGTGATTCTTTCATGATTAACTCTCTTAATCCTCCAAAGCGGGGTAACCAACTTCTGTCCTCAAAACATTTGGTTCCATTGCTTTTGGTTTTGAATGATTTGTCCATACCTCGCAGGTTTTCGTTCTTTATGTTTTCGTCTTTAAGGGCTTCGATTTGAGCATCGCGGATTTGTGTGGGTAGATTCGATTGAATCGTCATAACCAAAGCTCGAACTCGTAATGGTTTAGCTCGCTCCTTTCGGCTTAGAGCGTCTGCCACTACGTTGGCTTTTCCAGGATGGTAACGGATGTCACAATCGTAATCACTAAGTAGTTCGATCCAACGACGCTGCCTCATGTTCAATTCTTTTTGATCAAGAATGTGTTGCAGACTCTTGTGATCTGTGAACACTGTACACTTAGTGCCGTATAAATAGTGTCTCCAGATCTTGAGTGCGAACACTACAGCTCCTAACTCTAAGTCATGTGTTGAGTAGTTTTTTTTCGTGAGTTTTGAGCTGTCGTGAGGCGTAGGCGATAACCTTTTCCCTTTGCATTAACACACAACCTAATCCTTTGTGTGATGCGTCGCAATATACCACAAAATCTTATGTTCCCTCAGGCAATGATAGAATCGGTGCACTACAAAGCTTCTGCTTCAATAGTTGGAATGCTGAGTCTTGTTCTTCACCCCAAACGAACTTCTCAGTTTTCTGCGTCAACCTCGTCAAGGCTTTAGCTATTTTGGAGAAATTTTCGAT